>WNGS01121376.1:63180-74967 GCA_020271785.1 Procambarus virginalis
AGGTAAGGAGTTCTTAGGCCTACCGGACCACGGCCAGAACCGGCCCCCTCAGAGAGGCAAGGGGAGCAATGTCCTATAGAAGCCCCCGTGTGGTTGGAAGCATTCTATGTCTGAAATCGACCGGGACAGGCACCCAGAAAGGTAAGCGCCCCAAAACAAAACCCCTATTCTGGTTAAAATTGCTACCAAAAGCCGAACTAGTGGATAGAACTCCCAAACAGAAAAACAAGCAAACTAGTGTGACGTCACATGCCACCGCGCCGCTGTCTGCGCAGCTCCTCCCTCCCCGGGAGGGGGAAGGTGGGAGCCCCAGACCTCCCACGCGGCTATCCACCCAATCAGTTCTTCGGCTGATGCTATAGGCACTGGTTATGTGCTCCGGCGCCAGTGGTTGTTTCAGCACTTCACCTAGAGTGTGGTGTCTGTTTTCTAGGTGGGGCATGAGCCGGGAGGTGATTCTCAACAGTACTCGGGCTGCATGCGCCTAGGGTTCCCTTCCTAGGTGCCCTGTAAGTACTGCCCTTGGGACTTGGGGCCATCGTCCACAAGTTCCTTGGGGTCTGCCCATGCTAGGCCGTTTACTGCTTGGTGTTCGGCCGCTGTTTGTGTGCGCGGTGTTCTGTCTCCCTTGTTCGCCTTAGAGTAAGGGGCAGTTTTGCGCTGGTGGGGTGGCAGGGTACTGAGCAGCTTGTCTTTTCCCAATCATAGCGGCCGGCTCTGTTCCGCTTGGGTACGCTGTCCTCTGCGGGGTTTTCTTTTCTTTTTGTTTATCTACCTGGTGGGGGGGTCTGCCTTCATTCTCGCCCCCTGGTGTCCCTTTGGTTCTGAGTTTTCTGGTGGTACCCCCAGCTAGGTCCCCGTGAGTGTACACGTCCCGGGGGTTCAGCTCTTAGACAGTTGTTTGGTAGTTTTTGGGGTGCCGGTTAGCAGTACCCTGCCTGGGATTACCTGAGTGCGAGTCCTTTTTATAGTAAACGCTCGGGACCCTGGGAAACCATGACTGATGCCAAAGTCTGAAATAGCATATCAGCCTGGGATAGCTCCGGGGAGCCGACGGGGCTCCCCCCAGAAAAGCACAATATGAAGGGTCTACCTCAATAAGTAGCAAAGTTATGATTTTTTTGTTTATAGTGGAGCATGTAAGCAAAAAAAAAAATCCCATTGGCATCCCTGCTGTATGAATATCATGCATCAGTGAGTGCAACAATTTTGCTAGTGTAAGTTACTTCAAGTCTTCTACTATCCTACCAATTTCATGAATACTGTATCTGAGATGGTAGTGCTGAAAAATCTTATGTTTGTGAATTGGCACAGAATTACTTTGGATTACTTAGAATTAGAATTAAAGATAATTACTTACAGAATTGGCCTTTTTACTGGGTTTAATTTGATGACCATGTACATTATGTTTTTGCTCTGCGATGGTGTGATATGGTGGGTAATATGATATGTTTGTATTCTACATGTTTATTCTGTTGTAATGTATGTGAGAAATTGGTAAAATTGGCATTATCAGTAGACCAGCTTATTATATTATTTATTTATATACACGAAGGTATATTGGGTTGTGAGAGTACATAATATTCGTGTTCTTACATTCTTGCAAAGCCACTAACAAGCATTGCATTTTGGGCAGATCCTTAAGCTAACAAATAAAAGCAAGATTATTAATAGGAATATTATAGCAAAATTTGAGTCTTGGTATCTGGACACTTTGAGCACACTAAAACTTCAAATACTGCTAGTTGTTCTTTATATATCCATAGGGTTTGCATGTGCAAAATCAGTTCCAGTGTAATTTTATCAAACAAAATCTTATCTGTCAATTCACATCATATCAGTTACAAAAAAACATAATATTACTATTTTTTTAATCCCCCAAAGTAAGAATATCAGAAAGTTTCATAACTGTCCATAGATCAATAACTTTGTCTTAAATTTCTGATGCAAGGCATAATTAGTTTCTGTTCTTAGGCAATAATTTCTTCAGAAAACTGTGAAGGTGTACAGATCTCGACCTTATACATCAACGCCGCCTAGGAAGCACCTCAAGGTACTCAGCAAGTTTGCACCATACTAGAAGCACCTCAATGTAAGGAACACCAGTATACTTAGTACTTTACTCAAGCCATTACCAACTGTACCGCTAGGACATTACTCACCTCTTTGATTTATGTAGAGTAAACCATCAAAACACGTTAGCTATTGATGATAAAGGGACCAAACCTTCCGCGTAAGCATAAATGGCAGGTGTGGTAAAGCTTGGGAGGAGAGGACTGCATAAGCGGAGACTCCCCACCATCCAGCAGAGTTCGGTGGAAGAAGACGTCGGGACCCACTCAGCAACTAGTCAAAAGGACGTCGACTCAGCTTCAGAGACAGAAAAGCAGCTGGGGGCAGCACGAGAGCACAGTAACAAGCATCCAGGGTTGGCGCCTGAGTGTTGTGAACACACTGTTGTTAGTCGGTTGGTTCCTCAGCAGCTTTACCTCACGTTTTCTTTGATGCTCTACCGGTCCGGGTACAAGACACTTAGTACTTATGCCAGATTGCACACATATATATTTTTTACCATTTCGGACACAACATTTGTACGTTTCCCATGATAGAGCTGATGAGTTAGCTGTTGTTGTTGTTATAGATTCAGCTACTTGGAACAAGTTCCAAGTAGCACGGGCTATGGTGAGCCCGTAGTGGACTTACCTGGCACAGGAGCGGTGCTGTGTGTCGATGATGAGTTAGCCAAAGAATCTGCATTTAATGGAGAATTGAGTATAACCTTGGATTGTCAATGAGTAGTCTGAGAGCAATAGTACACCAAGTTCAAGTTCAAGTATGTTTATTGAGACAAGGAAAAATGAAATGAAAAATGAAAAAAAAAAAAAATTTCAACAAATCTATAGAGTGTCACACCTTCCCTGATATCCTCAAAAAAGCAAGAGTAACGCCAGTCCATAAAGGAGGCAATCCGGCGGACATAAACAATTATAGACCAATATCAAATCTACCCATTCTATCAAAAATATTTGAAAAAATTATTTACAAACAGCTCTATTCCTACCTCGTAAAATTCGACATACTCAGCCCCTGCCAGTTTGGCTTCAGGTCCCAAAAGAGCACCAACGATGCAATCATTTGTCTCCTTGACGTAATCTACTCAGCACTTGACAAAAATGAGTTTCCGATTGGACTCTTCATTGACCTAAGAAAAGCCTTTGATACTGTTAATCACAACTACCTCTTACTTAAACTCCAGCATTATGGAATCCGAGGCCTTGCCCTTGACTACATCCGATCCTATCTTAGTGACAGACACCAATATGTAACTATCAATGAAACAACTTCTTCCACTCTACCAATTACCGTTGGAGTGCCACAGGGCAGTATCTTAGGACCTCTTCTATTTCTTATATATATAAACGATCTGCCTAATGTCTCTAATATTCTCAAACCTATATTGTTTGCTGACGATACTACTCTTATCTATTCAGACCTCAACCCACATACACTAAATAATGTTGTGAATAATGAATTAAAAAAAGTCCACTTATGGATGTCAACTAACAAACTAACATTAAACATCGAAAAGACTTACTACATCTTATTTGGAAGCAAATCATCAAATGCAATTCAGCTACAGATAGACAACATTAACATCAGTAATAAAAATGATGGCAAGTTTCTTGGCCTATTCCTAGACAAGAGACTCAACTTCAGCACCCACATTCAACACATAACTAAGAAAGTCTCTAAGACAGTTGGTATACTCTCCAAAATCAGATATTATGTTCCTAACTCTGCTCTCCTCTCTCTCTATTATGCTCTAATCTACCCCTATCTTAATTATGGTATCTGTGCATGGGGGTCTACCACTGCAAACCACCTTAAGCCCATCATCACCCAGCAAAAATCTGCTATCAGAATAATAACTAACTCTGCTTTCAGACAACACTCAGCTCCCTTGTTTAAATCCCTAAACTTGCTAAATATTAACTCCCTCACACATTCTCTTGTGTCAACTACATCTACAAAACCCTGTTCTTAAATGCAAACCATGCTCTGAAACTCTCTCTGGACAGATGTAATAGGACCCATTATCACCACACCAGAAATAAATATCTCTTTGATATCCCCAGGGTCAAACTTAATCTGTGTAAACACTCTTTGCAAATTAAGGGACCTAGTCTATGGAACTCACTCCCTAGTGAATTGAAAAACTGTAAAACTTTTGCCTTATTTAAAAACAAAACCAAAAAGTACTTAATTTCATCTTCTTAGTTTCCTACACTGAGCTTTATTTTTTGCTCTGTATCTAGTGTTACCCAATCTCCTAATTCTTATGTATTTAACCCAAACAACCTTATCATTGTGTTCATTGCTGTCTTCCTTTATGTGCTAGCCATTTGCTGTATTGTGCCTACCAAATTTTGTCAACTACCATTCAAGCTTTCATTGCAATCAATCTTAGCTACCTAAGTGCTTTATTATACTGTACCTACAATTTTCTCTCATCTTTTTTTTTTCTTTTTTCTTTTCTTGCCATGTAACTGTTATCATTTCTTTTTTATAATTTTTGCTAGTATTTACCTACTAAAAATTTTTTAGATTAAGGACCTGCCCGAAACGCTGCGCGTACTAGTGGCTTTACAAGATTGTAATTACCATATTATATATTCTCACATTCCCAATGTACCTTCTTGTATATGAATAAATAAATAAAAAAATAAATAAATAAATGCATCTCAAAGGGTATTACGCCAAGAACTTCAACAAAATCTTGTAAATCTGAGGCAAAGTAAAATCGACGCCG
The DNA here is from genome assembly GCA_020271785.1 of Procambarus virginalis. Classification (NCBI taxonomy): domain Eukaryota; kingdom Metazoa; phylum Arthropoda; class Malacostraca; order Decapoda; family Cambaridae; genus Procambarus; species Procambarus virginalis. The sequence continues at coordinate 67,991 of WNGS01121376.1, forward strand.
GTAATTCCATCTACCATCATATTATCATGCAAGCATCATCATACTACCTGCCCGAAACGATGCGCGTACTAGTGTTGTTGTTGTTGTTATAGATTCAGCTACTCGGAACAAGTTCCAAGTAGCACGGCCTATGGTGAGCCCGTAACTTACCTGGCACAGGAGCTGGGCAAGAAGCACGGGCTATGGTTAGCCTCGTGGACAGGAGATGTCTCCCGTGGCGTACTAGTGGCTTTACAAGATTGTAAATATCATGCTATGTATCCTCACAAACCCAATGTACCTTACCTTGAGGATACCTTGAGGTGCTTCCGGGGCTTATCGTCCCCGCGGCCCGGTCATCGACCAGGCCTCCTGGTTGCTGGACTGATCAACCAGGCTGTTGGACGCGGCTGCTCGCAGCCTGACGTATGAGTCACAGCCTGGTTGATCAGGTATCCTTTGGAGGTGCTTATCCAGTTCTCTCTTGAACACTGTAAGGGGTTTACCTTCTTGTATATAATAAATAATAAATAAATAAATAAATAAATAAATAAATAAATAAGAGGAGCCGCTAGGAGAGGTGGCAGCAAACCAGGCGGCCTTGGAAGGGTTCGAAATTACAAGAGATGAGGTCAAGAGGCATTTGTTGGATCTGAACGTGAGAAAGGCTGTTGGCGTGGACGGAATCTCACCATGGGTATTGAAAGAGTGTGCAAGAGCACTTTGCTTGTCACTCTCCATAGTGTATAGAAGGTCACTGGAGACGGGAGACCTACTAGAAATATGGAAGACTGCTAATGTAGTCCCAGTATACAAAAACGGTGACAGACAAGAGGCACTGTACTACAGGCCAGTGTCCTTAACTTGCAAGGTGATGGAGAAGATCGTGAGAAAAAACTAGTAACACATCTGGAGAAAAGGGACTTCGTGACAACCCATCAACATGGGTTCAAGGAGGGTTAATCTTACTTTACAGGCTTACTGGAATTCTACGATCAGGTGACAAAGATTAAGCAAGAAAGAGAAGGATGGGCAGACTGCATTTTTTTGGACTGTCGGAAAGCCTTTGACACAGTACCCCATAAAAGGCTGATACTGTAACGGTTCTATTGTTACGTAAAGAATGATGACAATAAACACAAACACTAAGAATATTTATATTTGGTCGAGTATACAGAAGTATGCAGGTGATACTTTGGCAAGCAATGGTGTGAGTTGAGCGCACTGAGAGTCGGTACAGTATCACGCAAGTGTCTGTTCTAGACCACACTTGAAAGTAGACTAGAATTATCCGATTGATGATAAAGATTAAGCCACCCAAAAGGTGGCACGGGCATGAATAGCCCGTAAGTGGCGGCCCTTTGGAGCCATTACCAGTATCATTATCTGATACTGGAGATCTGTGGAGATGCGACTGCACCCTACGGAGAGGTCGTGACCTCCCAAGTTATTATCCGTTGTTGTTGTTATAGATTCAGCTACTCGGAACAAGTTCCAAGTAGTACGGGCTATGGTGAGCCCGTAACTTACCTGGCACAGGAGCGGGGCAAGTAGCACGGGCTATGGCGAGTCCGTAGTGAACTTACCTGGCACAGGAGCGGTTGTTGTTGTTATAGATTCAGCTACTCGGAACAAGGTCCAAGTAGCACGGGCTATGGTGAGCCCGTAACTTACCTGACACAGGAGCTGGGCAAGAAGCACGGGCTATGGTTAGCCTCGTGGACAGGAGATGTCTCCCATGACAGGAGCGGTGTTGTGTGTGGTGATATTATCCGTTGTTGTTGTTATAGATTCAGCTACTCGGAACAAGTTCCAAGTAGCACGGGCTATGGTGAGCCCGTAACTTACCTGGCACAGGAGCTGGGCAAGAAGCACGGGCTATGGTTAGCCTCGTGGACAGGAGATGTCTCCCGTGGAAGATATTATCCGCTACTCTGCTGCTTACATGCTCGGGCAACACCTCACCGTTCTCCAAAGGTTGGCAGGAATATTAACTGGAAGTAGGGAAAGGTTTGGGTTCAATAACTAGTACTAAGAAGAGCTTTGCTTCTCTCATCAGGCTAATGCGTTTGGAGCGAGTATATTATTGGAATAGTTACTCGCTACAGAACTCCCCCTTCCAGAGGATGAAAGGAAAAACACTTGATCAAGGAACCTGGCTGGTTGGTGAATTGTACGCCCTGCTCGCGTTGTATAAGCCTCAAAGTTAACTTCCTCCTCTTTGCTGATGTCATCTAACTGGGGTCGTAGGGTGGGAGGTGGTACAGGATCAGGTGGTGGTGCAGCTGGTAACTGGGGTTATAGGGTGGAAGGTCGTACAGGATCGTCCGTTGTCGTAGGTGGCGGTGCTGCTGGTAACTGTGGTCGAAAAGTGAACGGCGTAGTCGGCGGATGTGTTTCTGGAGGGATGTCTGGGGCAGCATCACAGTGTGCTGGTTTAAGGCGATCGATGGAGAAATTTACCTGCTGTCCTCGGCCTTCAATGGTGAGGAACTTCGGCGTTCGAGAAACCACTTTAAATGGTCCTTCGTAAGGTGACTGTAGAGGGCGCCGAACAGCGTCGATTCTTACAAACACGTGTTCAGTTGTGTGGAGCTCATGAGGCACATATGTAGCACGAGTTGTCGGTTGGCGTGGTGGTGTAGGCCGAATGCTTGTCATGGCCGCCCGTAATTTCTAGACAAAAGTGGGGTCTGGGGATGTGATGAGTGGCGTTGGGGTTAAGAATTCGCCCGGAAGCCACAGGCTAGATCCGTATACTAAGTCTGCTACCGAGAATCCACTGCCCTCCTTCGTGGCCGAACAAATGCCAAGCAAGACTAATGGAAGGTTGTCGATTCAATCACCAGGGCGTGCTTGAGCTCTTAGGGCGGCTTTTAGTTGTCTGTGAAAGCGTTCTACCATTCCGTTCGACTAAGGGTGGTATGCTGTGGTTCGGTTGTGTGTGGTGCCGAGGAATTCCATAAGTTCCTTCCATAGACATGATTCGAACTGTCGTCCTTGGTAGGTGATGATGACAGAGGGGCTACCAAAACGGGCGACCCATCCAGAGAGGAAAGCCTGAAGCACAGACTCAGCTGAGATGTTGATTAATGGGATTGCTTCCGGCCATCTGGAGAATCGATCCATGCAGGTGAGTAGATAAGAATATCCTCTTGCCGACGGTAACGGTTCAACGATGTCTACATGCACCACCTCGAAACGGTCAGAAGGTAACGGGAACTGTTGAAGAGGGCTCTTTGTGTGTCGATGTGTTTTCACTCGCTGGCACTGGAGACATGAGCAAGTCCATCGTCGAACATCGGCATTGACTCCTGGCCATACGACACGCTCCGTTAGTAGTTTCTGGGAAGCACGTACTCCTGGGTGTGTCAGGGAGTGAAATACTGAGAACGTTTTCCAGCGAAACTGGGCATGATTGATTGATGAAGATTAAGCCACCAAAGAGGTGGCACAGGCATGAATAGCCCGTAAGTGGTGGCCCTTTTGAGCCATTACCAGTATCAAGAGCTGACACTGGAGATCTGTGGAGGCGCGACTGCACCCTGCGTGACGGGAGATGTCTCCCGGACCAAATGGTGACCAGATGGTCAAACTGGGCAGGAATGTAGGGCCTAAGTGCTCCCGTCCGGGAGGTGTCACAGATTATACTACCGCCACCTTCCAGGGAATCTCGATGAACCGGAGAGCTGTGTCAGATGTTTGTAATCGCTGCAGATCAGTGTCTTCCCGTTGTGCCTTGCTGATTACACAATAGTCCACCTGAGCTGGGTTTTTCACGACGTGGTTTATGGTGGGTCGAGACAGTGCATCGGCTATAACATTGTTAGTTCCTTTGACATGGCGCACGGGAGACATCTCCTGTCCACGAGGCTAACCATAGCCCGTGCTTCTTGCCCAGCTCCTGTGCCAGGTAAGTTACGGGCTCACCATAGCCCGTGCTACTTAGAACTTGTTCCGAGTAGCTGAATCTATAACAACATTGACTTGGCCGATATCCGAGGTAAATTGGGAGATGAATCCCAGGTGGTTGGCTACTCGAGGAGAGTGAGCATCACCCTTGGCCGCCAGTGCATAAGAGAGGGGTTTGTGGTCTGTGAGGATGTTGAAATTCCGCCTCTCGAGGAAGTGCCGGAAATGTATGGCTGCGTAGATGGCGAGCAGTTCCCTATCAAAAGTGCTGTACTTCTCTTCAGTGGGTGACAGGCGCGCTGAAAAGAATGCAATTGGGCGCCATTCTCATTCAATGAGCTGTTGTAGTACAGCACCAATTGCTGTGTTTGAAGCGTCGGTGAAGAGATTGGTGGGAGCGTCAGACACTGGATGTACGAAGTAAGGTGATTCCGCCAGCTTGTGTTTTATGTCGGAGAATGCTGTCTCTGCCTGGGGAGTCCACTCCAACGGAAGACGGGACGTGTGTTTCCGACCACGTATGAGGTCGTATAAATGTCGCAAGATGTCCGAACAATGTGGAATGAATCGATGATAAAAATTCACCACACCAAGAAATTCTTGCAACTTCTTTGGAGTGGATGGGCGCGGGAATTCCTTGATTGCCTCGATTTTCTTCTCTAGTGGTTGGACTCCCGCTGCTGACACACGGTGTCCCAAGAAATCCAGCTCTGGAACATGGAAAATACACTTCTCGGTTGTTGAGCTGCAAGCCGAAGTTGTGCAGACGGGTGAGAAGGAGTCGGAGGTGTAGCAGATGTTCTGTCGGTGATGTACTGGCCACCAGCAGATCGTCAATGTAGGCGTAGCAAAAAGGAAGGTCCTTAACTACTTGGTCGATGAAGCGTTGAAATGTCTGGGCTGCATTCCGTAGACAAAAAGGCATCCGGACGAATTCAAACAGTCCAAAAGGTGTTGTGATTGCTGTTTTCGGAATGCCTGCCGGTTCCACAGGGATCTGGTGAAATGCCCGCACGAGGTCAATTTTCGAAAAAAACGGTTGCGTTGCTCAATCCCTGTGAGAAATCCTGGATATTACACTGGTGAGAGGGTTTACAGCAGTCAAGTACATCGTATTCCCTGAGGTCATGAGCTAATCCCCTCGTGTAGGGTGCCTCCCTCAGTTTCCTGCAAGTGTGTACGTCACTCAGGCAGGTCTGAACGCTCTGAAACAGCTTATCCCCTCCTTTTCTCCGCATGAAACGAATAGATTCTCTAGTGTTAATGTCACGGACTCTATCACACACACTCTGTAAATTAAATTTCATCTCATTATTTCAAATCATTGCAGTTCTTTGACATCCAAAGATAATCCTTATAGCCTCGTTCTGTATCAGCTCTAGTTTTTTAAGTCTGCCTTGGCCTGTGTAAGACAAAACGGGGCTGCGTAGTCTATCAGGGACCGAACAGTGCTTAGGTATAACATCCGCAAGATAGGTACCCAAAACCTTTACCAGAAAAAGCCAGTCTTTTAGTGATGCAGACGGGCTTTACATAAGGTGCTGATATTGATTATTTCAGCATTTTTACTCTCAATGTGTATCCAACATACATCCCCAGATACTTGTACTTCTGAAACACGGCTCAGTTCCACACCATTTAGAGTAAGTGTTATATTTCTTCGTTTCCTATACTCATATTTGGTTTTATCTGCATTTATAACTAAGCCTAACTTGTGAAGGTTGTACCAAGTATGTTAAGAGCAGTTTGAATTTGTTCCCAGAAGTGCCTTGTATAAGAATATTATCAGCATAAATATAAATAAATAAAAAATATAAAATATGTTATTCAGGTAAGGTACATACATACAAGTGATTTACATAAATGATCGATTTATAGATAGAGCTAGTACATGCAATGCCTAAAGCACTATTACGCAATGCGTTTCGGGCAGGAAAAACATTAATATCCAAAACTTAATACTATTGAATAAAGAATAAAATGTTGAGACAAATACAAATAAAGATAAAAAAAAGGGGGGAACGTGACTGAAAAAGCAGCACAAATACAATAGGTCGACAAACAGCGTTGATTAAAAAATAACAGACATGGTTGACAATAGAGGGGTAAGGTAGGTTACAGGGAATTTATTAGGTAGTGTTTCCTTTTATCTTAAACTGGTTAAGAGAGGGTACAGTCTTTAACATGGTTGGGAAGGTCATTCCACATTCGGGTCCCTTGATTTGTAGAGCATTTCTAGTTTGATTAAATCGTACTCTTGGAATATCAAAACTGTATTTATTTCTGGTGTGGTGCTCATGGGTTCTGTTACATTTCAATGAAGCTTTTGAGGTCAGGATTGGCATTACAGTTCAGCGTTTATATATGTATATACACATGAGAGAATGTGCAGTGACTTAATATCTAACATATTCAGAGATTTGAGTAGGGGTACCGAGTGATGTCTGGGGCCAGAGTTGGATATTGTCCTAATAGCAGCTTTGTGTAGAGTAATTAGAGGACGTAAATGATTTTGGGTAGTAGAACCCCAAGCACAAATACCATAGTTGAGATATGGATAGATGAGGGAGTAATAGAGAGTAACCAGGGCAGGGCGGGGTACATAATATCTGATCTTAGAAAGAATGCCAACAGTTTTTGAAACTTTTTTTGATATATTTAGAATGTGTCCCTGGAAATTCAGCTTGTGGTCAATGAGAACGCCAAGGAATTTGCCATCTAATTTGTTACAAATTTGGGTATGTTTATTTTGAGATTTATTTGATTAGAGGATTTATTGCCAAACAGATATAGAAAGTTTTGTCAAGTTAAGGGTGAGTTGTTGGCAGTTAGCCAAAGATGGACTTTATTTAGCTCAGTATTTACTGTGGCATTTAGAGCAAGGGGGTCAGGACTGGAGTAAATGAAGGTTGTGTCGTCGCAAATAGAATTGGTTTGAGGTGTTGGGAGGCATTTGGAAGGTCATTAATGTAGATGAGAAAGAGGAGAGGGCCAAGTATGCTGCCCTGAGGAAACACCAATGTTGATGGGTAGGGTGGAGAAATTGAATTATTCACAGAAAAACATACTGGAGACTGTCAGTAAGT
>WNGS01121381.1:0-13247 GCA_020271785.1 Procambarus virginalis
TTCCTGCAGACCAAGTTCAATCTCCGGTGGTTCAAGTTCATTGTCCTCATATCCCAGCTCATTCTCCTCAGATTCCAGCTCCTTGTCCTCATATCCCAGCTCCTTGTCGTCATATCCCAGCTTATTGTCCTCATATCCCAGCTTCTTGTCCTCATATCCAAGCTTCTTGTCCTCATATCCCAGCTTCTTGTCCTCATATCCAGCTCCTTGTCCTCATATCCCAGCTCCTTGTCCTCATACCCCAGCTCCATGTCCTCATATCCCAGCTTCTTGTCCTCATATCCCAGCTCCTTGTCCTCATATCCCAGCTCCTTGTCCTCATATCCCAGCTTCTTGTCCTCATATCCCAGCTCCTTGTCCTCATATCCCAGCTCCTTGTCCTCATATCCCAGCTCCTTGTCCTCATATCCCAGCTCCTTGTCCTCATATCCCAGCGTCTTGTCCTCATATCCCAGCGTCTTGTCCTCATATCCCAGTTTCTTGTCCTCATATCCCAGCGTCTTGTCCTCATATCCCAGCTTCTTGTCCTCATATCCCAGCTCCTTGTCCTCATATCCCAGCTCCTTGTCTTCATATCCCAGCTCCTTGTCCTCATATCCCAGCTCCTTGTCCTCATATCCCAGCTCCTTGTCCTCATATCCCAGCTCCTTGTCCTCATATCCCAGCGTCTTATCCTCATATCCCAGCTCCTTGTCCTCATATCCCAGCGTCTTATCCTCATATCCCAGCTCCTTGTCCTCATATCCCAGCTCCTTGTCCTCATATCCCAGCGTCTTATCCTCATATCCCAGCTCCTTGTCCTCATATCCCAGCGTCCTTATCCTCATATCCCAGCTCCTTGTCCTCATATCCCAGCTCCTTGTCCTCATATCCCAGCTTCTTGTCCTCATATCCCAGCTCCATGTCCTCATACCCCAGCTCCTTGTCCTCATATCCCAGCTCCTTGTCCTCATATCCCAGCTCCTTGTCCTCATATCCCAGCTCCTTGTCCTCATATCCCAGCTCCTTGTCCTCATATCCCAGCTCCTTGTCCTCATATCCCAGCGTCTTATCCTCATATCCCAGCTCCTTGTCCTCATATCGCTTCTAAGTTCTATACGCTCCTGACTAAGAACTTTCTCCTCATAATAACTTTCAATATTAATCAAGTCAGATGTTCCCCAACTCTTCTGTGATAAACATCTAATTATATTATTGTATTTTCTATTACATTGGAACCCCATAATCTTTTCCAGGTTATATGTTTGGAAACTGATTCTGGGAATGACGCTACATCAGGACGATATCACTTCATTAGAATGATATCGCTATATCTGACAGATGTCACTAAATGATAACAGATGTTCGGAGATCACTTCCAATATTGAGCTTGATATCTCTTGTTTTAATCACAACCATTTATTTTGTATATGACAATGAACTTGCAGAGTCACAAATTTAATAATCTTCTGAACAAACACAATTTTTAATCGTACAGAAAGACGGGTTTGTGTGTGTGATGATGAGTGTGATGTATGTGTGTGTGATGTAGTGTGATGAGTATGTGTGTGATGTATGTGTGTCTTGTGTGTCAGTAAACTGCAGCCCTTGAAAGGTCGTTGAGATGAGTTTACTGTTAAGTGTATGATATTCTCATCTACTGATGAGAATATCATTAGGAGCCTTAAGGAGTATTCGAACCCGTCAAGCTAGTGCCCCTAGACCACTGCTCCACGACGCGGTCAAAAATCAATTCAACCTGAGATTCAGCTGAACCCACTAGGAGTCCTGAGGCTCCCAACCGGAGCCCAATCCCGGGATTTCACACATTGCCCCTGTGCTCTCTGGTTTGTGGTCAAATAGTTCACCTCAAACGCTTCTCATGAAATGCCAGAGTCAAAGTCTGCAGGAGACAACGATGCGTGCGTAAGTAGTAATCCAAGCAATTTGCACCCATCAGGACGGCGTAGCTCAATTGATCCAAGTCTGAAGGAGACATCGACGCGTGCCTAAGTAGTAACCCAAGCCATCTCTGACGTGGGCTATAGGGACTTTGTAGAACACTCACGCAACGTCCCATTTCCTAGACCTGTTTCTCAAACCTTCAGTTAATGAAAAAAATGCTCAAATATTGATCCAACAATTCAAGGAAGACATCGCTAGCGGGACACCGCTGCTACCTCTTGCATCACTCCGGGACTAAGTGTCCTAATACCACTCTCTACACCACCACTCACTCTTCCCGCCGCTCTGTTAAAAGACGTGAACTGTTTTTGCATATGTAAATATTGGATTTTCTCAGTGGTCGCCTCACACACAAAGCCAGGTCATGGTCTTTAAGGGGATGTGACCTCCAGAGCAGAAGGAAGGAAGGGGCGTTACCAGTCGAAGGGGGCAGGCAGCGAGGGGTCGACCGGGTATATAAGGGCGCGAGGTGGCCGGAATGGTCAGTCGACAACATGTTCGTGTCAGTGTTCAGTGTTGGTGAGTGCCCCGGCCCGCTCCGCCCACCTCAGTGGAGTAAACCACGGAGGCGTCTTACCTTTCATGAAATGCAAAAAAGTTTCAATTTATAACACAAGATATAGTAAAATACACACAAAATTTGATAAGAGAAGGTCTTATCACCCCCTCAGAGGCTTGTGGGCAATGTGTGGGAGTGTTTGTGGTTTGAGAGGAAGAGCTTGATGACTGACCCCAAGACGAGTCCGTACAAGTCACCCCTCTCATGCTGGGGTCAGGTGTACGACGCCCGGTCTCCGCTGACTGACGACATTCAACTTCCCCGCCACTGATCCTGACAGTCGATTGACTGACTGACATCGTCGCCGTCGTTCCCACTCCTAGGCCTACTGGAAGTGACTGTGACACCTGACTGGCAGTGCTTCTGTGGTCGCCACTGCTGACAGTGCAAGTGTGTGGCACTAGACAGGATACATCGACGCCGATGCTGACAGCCACACATACACCTCGATGGTAAAGCTGCCCCTTACTGACACTGCTGACAAGCCTTCACCGACACCTCGACCATCAGCGATTATTGCTGACAGCTTAAGTGTGGTACTGCACAGAAAACATCGTCTATTCGACAACCCTGTTAACAGCCTCACACCTTACTGCTAATGCAGCCTTCAGTGACAGCCTTCACCGACATATCTAACCGTCAGCACTCACTGCTGACAGCCAGACATTCACCCAGGAGCCCGCCTGGTACACCATACCAAACCAGGAAGTAAACCTACTCAGAGTAACAGGTCTGACATTTTCCATGTTCAAACGCATCCAGTCACTCAAAAAAAGAACTCTTGACATTAGGTCGATGAACTTATTATATAAAGGTTTATTATGGCCCTTGTGGGTGATGAATGTCAAGGGTTTCTGAAGCGAGACTTTTACATATATGTTATACATACATACATACATACATACATACATACATACATACATACATACATACATACATACATACATACATACATACATACATACATACATACATACATACATATACGGACACAATACAGATACAGATAAATAAATAGTTATACACCATGACTGACGAGGAAATAATGATAAAGTGACTAGTAGATGTAGATATAAGAATCGAATGACTGGTAGATGGGGAAACAAAAACCATGAGAGACTGGAAGGCTGATGGACGAACCATCTGACTGGTAAATGTGACGTCATAAGCCCAGTTACTAGTAAATGAAGAGACAAGGCACTGGGAGGTGAAGAGCACCAGGAGAGTCAAAGCTACATTACATAATGTTGTCATGCGCTGCAGAACGCATACCTATAAGAAGCATAATGTTGCCATCCCACATTCCAGTGACGCTGGCAACGACGGCGCTGGTGGCGGCGGCGCCGCAGGGAGGGTACTTCAACTTCCCGCCATTATCGCCATCCTATGTCAGCTTCCTGGAAGGGCAAGAAAGCAGAATTCAGAAACAGCTGTTGCCAGCCCCAACCGGACTAGCGGTGAGTTGCTTTCGGGGAGGTAATTACCTAAGTGTAATCACCTGAGTGTAGTTACAGGATAAGAGTTACGCTCGTGGTGTCCCGTCTTATCAGTACTCTTTGTCGTATGATACTTTGAAACTACTGACGCTCTTGGCCTCCACCACCACCTCACCTAACTTGTTCTAACTGTCTACCACTCTGTTTGCAAAAGAAAACTTTCTAATATTCCTTCGGCAGCTTTGTTTAGTAAGCTTAAATCTATGACACCTTGTTCTTGCCGTTCCAGTATTTAAGAATTCTGCTTTATCAATTTTGTCGATTCCCGTTGCTATTTTGTACGTAGTATTAATCATATAGCCTATTCTTCTATCATCTAGCTTTGGTACATTTGACGCCTTTAACGTCTCCTCATAGCTCTAGCCTTTTAGTTCCGGAAATCGTTTTGTTTCATGTTATTCCACCTTTTCCAGTTCACTGGTGTGCTTCTTGAGATATGGACACCATACACTTGCTGGATATTCTAATTTGGGTATGGAGAAGAGTGATGTAGGGAGGAGGGAGATTATAACAAGAATAAATCGCTACTAATCAGTCGTCTTGTCATAATGTCCTCTTAAGCACATTCTACCTTGATATTAAATGTTTTTTTTTAACTCTGATTTCGTTACAACATTCAGGAAATTCTTCGCCCTTTATTTTGTAAGATGTTGTGAAAATTACAAAATGAGTCTCACGATTATAAAATATTTTATCTTTCGTGTAGTTTAAGGATAATTTTCTCGCAAATATGTTTAGCTATTATGCCACTCCAGGCCTATATATTAATATATATATATATATATATATATATATATATATATATATATATATATATATATATATATATATATATATATATATATATATATATATATATATATATATATATCAGAAAGAAGGGTCTGTGTTCATTTTTTTTTACTATTATGTTTTGATTCAGGAGTCGTCACTGGATAGCTATACTGGCTTAGGTCTTTCTTTTCACAATTTCCTTTCCTTTCAGTCGTCAGTGAGAGGAGAGGACCAGGACGACCACCACCACGACCACCACCACGACCACCACGTAGGCCTCCAGTGGCTTAGAGACTCAGTTCCTGGCGAGCCTGGAGTAGACTACCCAATCCTGTGGAAGGTCCCGAGCACCATCTTCTCCTGCCTGGGACGACAGCCAGGTAAACTTGTGTAAGATTTTGGCACCAACAGCCTGGTAGACCTGTCATGCGTCTAAATATCAAGACGTGCTAATTCAGTCTCTCAGGTGATTAATTATGGTAGCATTTACCACATAAACAATGTCGAAACAGCTTTAGTGTACAAGACAAATTAACGATAAAAGTTTCCTTGAATTCTTATATAGTAACTTTGCATTTAAAAGGAAAACGGCATTTATTCGTTGTTTATAATTTGATATTTAAGGGGTAACTGCATCAGTGAGTGGCAACCCTTGGAGGAGATTTTGTTTGATTAAATATATTCATATATTTAGACGTTTATGAGACGTTGATTGTTGCGTAAATATTGTTTTAATGTTGCCTCGCGTTCGTGTAAATATGAATTGTATATTATTATTATGACTGGAAGGAGAGACAACTGATAGAGGAACTATTCCTTTAAGTGTACACCTCTTTCGGGTAATACCTTCAAGTGTGACCCCCTTGAGTCTGACAACTTTAGGTATTGCCCAGTTTAAAAAAAACGCCGAGTGTGACTCGCTTTAGGGTGATCTTCCTCGAGTGCGACTCACTCTAGGGTGAGTGTGACTCCTTTGAACTGTCGTGTATGGATGGAGCCGGAATGAGCGAATTTATCACTGTTAAGTTGTAACTTATTCCTAGTTATTTGTATTTTTTGCGTCACTAAATTAAATTAGCAACATCATACTATTCAAAGGCGTTGAGAACCATTAAATATAACCGACGTTCTTTGTCGTTGCATCCAAAGCTTTAATGGTAATTACAAAGTCAGTTGCATCTTGTTAATTAGCAGTGTTAAAGGAAGGTTTAACAGCTAGTGATGGTTTAGTTTTGGTGTTGAGCTTAAGACCTATCAACGTGTGGAGGGTTATTAAGGCCTGTCAACCTCTGGAGGGGAATTATATTAAGGGCTGTCAACCTCTGGAGGACTAGGACCTCTGGAGGTTGTTGTAGTATTGTAGTCGATTTTCTTAGGAATATTTTGATACCTAAATGACAACTGTAGCACGAAAACTAAAGTATACACGATACACCAGAAACTTTTTTTGTGAGTGTTGCGGGTGTGAGTTGGAGTATCCAGAGCGGGTTCCGGTTGTGTGTGTTTGGCCGTCTCTACAGCTGTGAATTCCCAAGAATTGTACTTGATAGGCATGTGTCTGTGTAGGGAATTTTATTCCGAACACTATACAAAAAAAAAACGGTGTGAAACAAGTATAAACTTGAAAAACATGAACAAAGTAAAAACTTTTTACGTTCACGGGTACAAACACGCGTAAGATTTTATTTGCCACAAATTTATTTGACGCTCTGTTGACCAATTCTACCCATGTTCTTATAGAACTTTCTATTGCGAACACATTGCTATAAAAATGAAATACGTAGCTGCAGAAATAATGTCAGGACAGTGAAATAAGTATAAACTTTCAAAGCGCTGCATCACAACAGTGTCATCGCTGCTGAAATCGCGGCTAACGCTTCGGCCACTTCCCACACTCGTGCGGGTCACCCCGTATCATAATTATACGTTGATAGGCATATGTCTGGGTGGGGAATTTTATTGCGAGTTCAGTGATATCAAAATCAATGCTGTAGGATCACTGTGGAGCTGGCAACAAACGAAAGAGTATGAACATTTACTTCCTGTTTGGGTGTCACGGCGAGTCATCTTCGTGTTTATTTATTTCGTGGTGGGATAGCAAATGCTTTGGTGACATTTTATGCATATGATCTTGTAGAGAATTTTATTGCCAACACATTGATACCAAAATGAATACGTAGCTTGAGAATTGATGTTAGGAGCGTGAAAAGTTTATACACTTTTTTGTCTTTACACTTGAGCGCCCAGAACGCCGCGCGCACAATCGTTTTTTTTTCCCTGAGTGCCGCGCGCGCGAAAGTGTTAAGGCCACCACAATACCTTACTGACCATCCAGGAACTGAAGTATACTTTAGTCCTGAGCATAGTACGGTACTAAAGTAAACTTATCAGTAGTATATATGCACATACACTTCGGTGTAAGTATCCCTTTGTTAATATCTTCTCTTCCTCAGGATATTATGCGGATGTAGACACAAGGTGCCAAGTATTCCACATCTGTAATGAGGCGGACAGCAAGTCATTCCTTTGCCCCAACGGAACCATCTTCAACCAGGAGCATTTTACCTGCGAGTGGTGGCACTCCGTCCAGTGTGAGACCTCGGAAAGCTTCTACATCCTCAACAGAAACATCGGCGTGGTAGGGGATGACTCCCAGGAGAGAGTTTCAGTGAAAGGAGAAGACTTTGGCCGGCGAGTGGAGACTCAGAGACCTCAGGATATTATTCAGCAAGTGCAGCAGAGTCAACAAGTGGCCCAGGAAGTGCCGCTTTTCCCACAGGTCCCTCAGCCAATCACCGTCGGAGATACTCAGAAGTTGATTGATTTTGAGTTCAAAAGACCACTTGAGGTAGGGGGCACCAGCGAAGTTCAGTTGCAAGATACTGACGCTTTTGGCCAAGGATCTCAGCTTGTAGGATCTGGCGGCATCCAGCAAGACTTTAGCCTTGTTCCCGAGGTGGTTGAACAAGTTCAACAGGACCATGATGTTGCTCCAGAAGTGAGTGAAGTGATTCAGGAAGTTCAACGCGACGTGGACCTTGATCCAGGGGCAACTGATGAGGTTCAGCAAGTTCAAGAAGACCTTGTTCCAGAGTTGACTGGAGAGGTTCATCAAGTTCCAGAGGTGACTGAAGTTCAACAGGAAGATGCCTTTACCCGAGAAGTGACTGAAGTTCAACAGGATGTCCTTACTCCAGAAGTTCAACAAGATGTCCTTACTCCAGAAGTTCAACAGGATGTCCTTACTCCAGAAGTTCAACAAGATGTCCTTACTCCAGAAGTTCAACAAGATGTCCTTACTCCAGAAGTTCAACAAGATGTCCTTACTCCTGAAGTTCAACAAGATGTCCTTACTCCAGAAGTTCAACAAGATGTCCTTACTCCTGAAGTTCAACAAGATGTCTTTACTCCAGAAGTTCAACAAGATGTCTTTACTCCTGAAGTTCAACAAGATGTCCTTACTCCTGAAGTTCAACAAGATGTCTTTACTCCTGAAGTTCAACAAGATGTCTTTACTCCAGAAGTTCAACAAGATGTCCTTACTCCTGAAGTTCAACAAGATGTCTTTACTCCAGAAGTTCAACAAGATGTCATTACTCCTGAAGCTCAACAAGACGTCTTTACTCCTGAAGTTCAACAAGATGTCTTTACTCCTGAAGTGACTGAAGTTCAACAAGATGTCTTTACTCCAGAAGTTCAACAAGATGTCCTTACTCCAGAAGTTCAACAAGATGTCTTTACTCCTGAAGTGACTAAAGTTCAACAAGATGTCTTTACTCCTGAAGTTCAACAAGATGTCTTTACTCCTGAAGTTCAACAAGATGTCCTTACTCCTGAAGTTCAACAAGATGTCTTTACTCCTGAAGTTCAACAAGATGTCCTTACTCCTGAAGTTCAACAAGATGTCTTTACTCCTGAAGTTCAACAAGATGTCCTTACTCCTGAAGTTCAACAAGATGTCTTTACTCCTGAAGTGACTGAAGTTCAACAAGATGTCTTTACTCCTGAAGTTCAACAAGATGTCCTTACTCCTGAAGTTCAACAAGATGTCTTTACTCCTGAAGTTCAACAAGATGTCTTTACTCCTGAAGTTCAACAAGATGTCATTACTCCTGAAGTTCAACAAGATGTCTTTACTCCAGAAGTTCAACAAGATGTCCTTACTCCAGAAGTTCAACAAGATGTCTTTACTCCTGAAGTTCAACAAGATGTCCTTACTCCTGAAGTTCAACAAGATGTCTTTACTCCTGAAGTGACTGAAGTTCAACAAGATGTCCTTACTCCTGAAGTGACTGAAGTTCAACAAGATGTCTTTACTCCTGAAGTGACTGAAGTTCAACAAGATGTCTTTACTCCAGAAGTTCAACAAGACGTCTTTACTCCTGAAGTTCAACAAGATGTCTTTACTCCCGAAGTGACTGAAGTTCAACAAGATGTCTTTACTCCTGAAGTTCAACAAGATGTCTTTACTCCTGAAGTGACTGAAGTTCAACAAGATGCCTTTACTCCTGAAGTTCAACAAGATGTCTTTACTCCTGAAGTTCAACAAGATGTCTTTACTCCTGAAGTTCAACAAGATGTGATTACTCCTGAAGTTCAACAAGATGTCATTACTCCAGAAGTTCAACAAGATGTCTTTACTCCTGAAGTTCAACAAGATGTCTTTACTCCTGAAGTTCAACAAGATGTCATTACTCCTGAAGTTCAACAAGATGTCCTTACTCCTGAAGTTCAACAAGATGTCTTTACTCCTGAAGTTCAACAAGATGTCTTTACTCCTGAAGTGACTGAAGTTCGACAAGATGTCTTTACTCCAGAAGTTCAACAAGATGTCCTTACTCCTGAAGTTCAACAAGACGTCTTTACTCCTGAAGTTCAACAAGATGTCTTTACTCCTGAAGTTCAACAAGATGTCTTTACTCCTGAAGTTCAACAAGATGTCTTTACTCCGGAAGTTCAACAAGATGTCCTTACTCCTGAAGTTCAACAAGATGTCCTTACTCCAGAAGTTCAACAAGATGTGATTACTCCTGAAGTTCAACAAGATGTCTTTACTCCAGAAGTTCAACAAGATGTCCTTACTCCTGAAGTTCAACAAGGCTACTATATTGTTCCAGAAATTGTTCAGCAAGCGCAAGAAGACCTTGTCCTGGTTCCTAGTGTGATTGAAGCTGTCCAGGAAGATCAGCAAGACCAAGAATTTGTTTCCGAACTACCTGAAGTTAGTCAACAAGACAATGACCTCATTCCAGAGGTGAAGGAAGTTGAACAAGCTCAACGAGACTCAGACATTGTTCCTGGAGTGACTGGGGAAGTCTCTCCAGGCCAACAGGAGACTGATATACCATTTGGAGGAACTGTTATTGATCAGGACACTAGACAAGACTTTACTGGTGTTTCTGAGGTGTCTGACACACTCACTACCCTCCAAATTCAGGAAGCTGCAACTACTGTACCCACAGAGGAGATACAGCAAGAGTTCACTTCTGCACCTGAGGAACTGTTCCCTCAAACTGAGGACTTCATCTCTTCACAAGATACCCAGCCAGCCATCACATTACCCGAGCCGGAGCAGGAGACGCACGTTGTATCTCAGGTGATCAACGAGTCTGATTCCAGTGCAGCCTTGCCTATCCTTGAGGGCTCTGTTAAATGTGAAGAACATGCTGTCGTCTGCCCAACACGAGACAATGAAATCCCTCAACTGTACAGTGTTCCTGAGAAAGGTTTTGCAGGTCCTGTTTAGAGGCTGATGTCCGTCAAGGATTTCCGTCAGGTGTCGAGCCCGTGCTGGGGGAAGAGTTCATTGCTCCTGGTGTGTCTCAGTTGAGCTCTGGTGATGCAATTTCTGGAGATGATTCTCACCAACAGCAGGAACATTTGCCTGTGCCCAGTGATCACACTCAAGAACAGGTTAGCAGTGATATTGAAAGTGGATCCTTGTCGGGAATTCTCTCAACACCTGTGCTTATTGTACCTTTGGTCATTGAGACAGAACAAAATGGAGCTACACCTCTACAGTTTCCTGAAGTGGATGAGCATAGTCCAGCCTTACTATCTGGAGAGGTGCATGGAATCTCTCAGGTTGGTGGCGAGGGAGAAGCTTCCCTCCCAGTAGAAGGTGGACTGGAACATGCAGCAGGCCTAGAAGCTGGAGATAGTAGTGTGAGGGACGGAGTTACACCACTCGGTCCTCTCCTTTCTGCATTTCCCGCCACACTTGTTGCCGGGGTCATTGATCAAGCAGTTAGAGAGAGCCCAGATGAACAACACGTTGACTCTGTACCATTTGATGGTATTAGCCAGGAACAAGAGGGCCAGCATGCTGTCTTCATTCAGGAAAATTTAATTGATCAGGAAGTGCTACAGAAGGAAGATGAGAAGGTCAGTTTGCCCGATCAAGAGGTTCAGGGACAAGAGGAATTAAAAAGTTTTGATTTGACTGAAGAAACTCCGACTTTCCTCAGTTCTTCGGATTTGTCCTCTAGTGTTGACATAGCAGTGCAAGGTGACGAGTTAACAGATCAAGGTTTTTCTCATGAACGTCCTCTAGTACGTAAGACAGAAGAGACTGCTTTTGATGCTACAGATAGCACAACAGTGGCTGAGGATGTAACGGCACCAGTTACTGATATTTCACATCCAGTAGAAGCTGAAGGATCTTTCACTTTTGGTGAACAACAAGAGCATATATCTGAAACGGAAATTCCAGAACTTTTCACCGGGTCTCATGCTGATGTCGACTTCGGAGACGGTGTATCACTCTTCTTTGCAGTAGGGACAGAAGCACCCGAGACACTCGGTGAAACTGAACGGCCTGAGTTGCCACCAACTTCAGATGATCAACATCCACTCACATCCAATGTGACCTCAACTACACAAGTTGATGGAGATGTACTAGAGCATCGTGCTATATCGCATGAGGACCGACCTGGGGAGCAGCAAACTGACGCTATCTTAGAACACCAAGATGCTGTCATTCTTGCCCAATCTCATGACACACTCAGTTTCCCAAAAACTCAAGAAAAGGAACTTATCACAATCATTCCTGTCGAGCAGCAAGAGATTACTACATTCCCCTCGGTCAGCAAAGATGATGCTGGTACGTTACCCTCACTTGAACAAGAAGGTAGCATCACACTCACCCCTGTCAGTCATGATGAGAGTGTCACATTGCCCTCAGTCAGTCAAAAAGAGAGCATTGCATTTATTCCAGCCACTCTGGATGACAGAGCCTCATTCACCCCTGAAGAGCCTGCTACAGACGAGACCGTTGACCAAGAAGCCCCAGCTTTCCCCACGATCAGCCCAACAACAGACACGCCCTTCTCGGTCTTCGTGCAAGAAAGCATCTCCTCAGAGCTCTCCTCTGGAATACCATCTTCCCTCTTACCCCCAGAGACACCACAAGGCCAGGTGAGTTCCAGGGAGCAGTGCAGGAGCAGGAAGACTCCCAACCATTCCATCCAGTACCCGAGAAGGAAGATCGCCCTCGAGTGAGGTTCTCGCCTACGTTCATCAGCAGTTACCTGCCGCCTCACCCGTAACTCACACCTCACTTGACGAATAGAATTCTAGTTTTATATCCGTTTTTCATATGTATTTATAAATGTCCGTGTGTGTATGAAATTAGCATTGCTCAATATGTGTAGTGGTACATAAGGTTATTTCCGTTCGCGAGACCCATGGAAGGAGGAGTCAAACCTGGTGGGCTCATTTCCTTGTTGGGCGGGGAAAATAGTAGGCGCTGTATTTTAGCGGTCTTCTGTGTGACTCAATTTTTGTATTTGAGTAACCAAAGAAAAATGAATGATACTCTGGCTTAAAAATACAAAAAACTTCCTCTTTTTCATTATTTCATTATCCTTCATACAGTACTTCCCCTTTGTTAACAGTTGGCTACAGTTGTCCGGGTACAGCTGTAGCTGAGTGTGTCTTGGTTCAGTGCACTAGCAGGTCAAACAGTTGGGCAATTTTCTTTCACCTGATGACTCTGCTCACCTTCCAGTCAAATAGATAAGTGGTACAATAGCAAAAAATTTGAGCCACTAATTTATAGACCACCTTTGATAACAAGAGTGTCTCATTTATGCAGTAATGGAATTTTACACTGCAAATTTTGCCCCTTCTAAAGGACTCCTGACATGAGACAATATTTAATTTCGGGGTGCTGTAATATCTGCTCCTTAGTTTGGCGTATCAAAGTTGCCAAACCATAAATATAATCAACAAATGGAATGGAAATATGATCAACCTATAACTAGAACCTTGATAAGTGTAAAACTAGTCAATTGAATCCAATCTACATTTCTAATATTCCAACAAAGAAGGTACACGGTTGATATATTTGAACAGGATTAAGGTATAGGGAAATGATTACTGCCAAGCAGCTCCTCGTCCACCATCCAGGTGAAATTTAAAACCATGCTTGATGAACATATGCCAAGATCAATGGTGGAGAAACTGCCAACCTG
>WNGS01121396.1:0-10536 GCA_020271785.1 Procambarus virginalis
TGAATGCAATAAAGATAATTATACCTAATAAATTCAACCTTTGCTCCAAAACGTTATATCATGACATTTAAAATACGTTTTATTAAAACGTTTTGACCTCACGTTTTAAGGTCATCTATATAAATTCTCAAAATACGTATTGTAAACGTAATTTAAAACGTGCCTAAAACAATGAAATGTCGTTTTTAGGACGTTTTTAAAACGTGAAAATGTTTGCTGGGGAGGATTATGTCATATATTTAATCAGGGGCATAAAATATGAGATCGGCAAGGAAACTGATTTATGTGTCTACCCACCACAGCCGAGAGGAATGATGGATAATTTGTGTATTTATTGTGACAAAATTATGCCTACGAGTTATGGTGATCAGTTGGTCAATATACTTTGTCTCTTTAAATGGGAGCGGCGGTGGCAATAAGAAGTTATAAAAACCTCTGAACACTTCAATTGTTGACAGTGTGAGCATTACAATGACAGATCAAGAAGGCAATCCTGTTTATTTCGATGCGCGAGGCTGCACGATTGCAGTTTTGCATATAAGGCCGGCTTTAGGAGTTATATAATTGAGCGTTGAAGCCTACAATCTTCATTGCCTCGCATCTAGTTGCAACATGCGCGTTGATTTTACCCCGCCGTCAGTGGAGGAGTTATTAATACTCCTAACGCCCCCCATTTCTGGGAGAGGGGGCGGTTTAGGGGACATCCGCATTTTTAACAGTACTAGGCGTCATGTGCGAGGGGGTGGGATTTTTAGTTTCATAACTGGACTGGCGAAGCGAGCGGCGCCTTTCTTGATGAGAACCTTGGCCCCCGCCGCATTGAGTATGGGCCAGGATGTCATGCAAGACATAAACAGCGGCGAGCGCACATTGAAACAGTCGCTCAAACATAGAGGCCTAGAAACATTAAAACATGTTGGGAAGCAAATCGCAGGCGGGCGGGTCGTTAAGAAAAAACAAAAAAGGAATAGAAAGATTAAGACAAAAACAAAACAAAAACAAAGCAAAACAAGAAATTTGTTCAGGAAAATCGACGGAGGGAAATATAATGACGTGTTTGCTTAAAGATTGAATCACTCTCGAAACAACTATTGGCAAGATAGCATGGCGGGGCTACAAGTACCACTGGGGAATTATGCCGCTGCGATAACTGACGCCTTTCCTAAGCCGTTCTCTGCTAGGATGGTAGAGGCTACTATAGCCTCGCGTCAAACTATTGATGTTTTGCCAGTAAATACTGGGGGCAATAAATTTAGAGATACGTATCTTGAATTTAACATTAAAGGCGTGAATGGCCACTTTCTAGATATGTCGTCATTGGCTTTGGAACTATCGCTAGCAGTAACGGGCGAGGATGGAGCTAGTGCGATAGGGGTTGCAGAAAACGTAACAATTAGTAATGGTCTATCACAGACTTTATTCAAATCTATAGTAGTGTATTTCAATGAGACTGTAGTCGAAACTAACTCTCTATTCTCATACTGGAGTTATATAAAGCTGCTGACTACTATTTCGGGGTGCGAAGCTGAGAGATATCGGAAACTGGCGCATTTCTTTAAAGGTAATGACCCAAGCAGATTTTCCGACGAATATTTTGCTGCAATGACTGATGAAAGGGAGCAGCAAATGACTGAGATGAAAACTACGGGCGTGCATACATGCTTTAAATTATTGGCGGATGTTACTACAATTAGCGAATACGTTCTTGATAATGTGGATGTGCGCATTCGCCTCGAACTGAACCCGGATAAATGGATTATTCATAGCGAAAAGGATAATGCTAACTTTAAATACCATATTAAGATGGCGAGGTTGTGGATAGATCGCATAATGCCATACCCGGCCGGCTTAACGGCCATTAATAAGGCATTGATACAAAATAACAGCCCGATAACATATACATTTAACAAAACCCTATTAAAGACTTATATACTGGGCACAGGACAGCGGACAATTACAATGGATCAGCCCTGGGGAAGTGTAGTTCCTGAGCGTTTATACATGATTATCGTAGATATGGAGGCAATGTCAGGAGGCTATGCCCAGAACCCGTTATATTTTGAGAATTGTCAGCTCACGAGTGTATTTATAACTCTGAATAGCACTACTTTATTTAATATTGCTTGTGCTTTTCCACACAACTGCGCAAAATTATATTATACGACGCTACAAGCTTTAGGTTTCGATAATGCCCACACGCTATCCTATGACGCATTTGTTAACGGTGGCACTATACTGGCTTTCAATTTACAGCCCGAAACTATTAAGGACGCAATGCCCCTGGAAGTGTCTGGTAATCTGAGAATTAGTCTAGAATTTAAAATACCTGTGGTGGGAAATAAAGTTATTTTGCTTTATGGTGGCACCACTGGCATCCTGAAAATTAATGCGGAACGCCGAATAGTCTGTGATACGAGAGCGTAAAGCTATGAATTGTCTTGAAATTAACGAAGTGCTGAACGGGGTGTTGGGTCGGGAGGTGCAATATCTGGGATGTTATCTCGCCAATGATGCAAGAAAAATTTTGAAAAAGATCTATGACCATCCTGTGGTATTTATAATTAATACACTAGACGCTTCATCTGCAGATACAATGGGTCATTGGGTTACATTTTACATAGCCAAAGCAATGACTAAGACAGAAATTGTCATTTTGGATAGTTTTGGAAACCCGAGAATTGAAACGTATTCGAAATATTTTAAGGTTATATTGAACAGCTTTGAAAAATATGATTTGCACATATTCAATGACAGAATACAGCAGTTGGAAACTTATTTTTGCGGGAACTATGCGCTTTACTTCACCTACTATTTATCCCATCTAGGGGCGGGAAAAGCGCTTCGGAAATTTGCGCAGGATTTTAAATATGAACAACACAGCAAAAATGACGCTTTGGTTGTGAAATTTACGTATGATAACCTGAATATGCCGCTCTGTCAAACAACATTTTGCCTGGGAGATGATTCCCAGGGGACGTGCAATAACCTGTGCGAGCAGGTGACCTAGCTTCGCCTGAGAGGGTGGGGCGGGGGAGGGGGGGGGATAGGTAGAGTTTTTAGGGGCATATATATGAGCCCCAGTCCCAAGGCCCATTGAGTTAACTTGCCCACCGACGAACGCCCTGGGTCCTGGTCGTCATTAGAAGCCTACAAGCGAAGTTTTTGAAAATGGAATACGCCCGTGGTGAGTTTTTTTTTTATTATTATTGTTTTTTTTAACATAACTCTAATATAGGTGAGAAGGTGTGTGTGTGTGTGTGTGTGTGTGTGTGTGTGTGTGTGTGTGTGTGTGTGTGTGTGTGTGTGTGTGTGTGTGTGTGTGTGTGTGTGTGTGTGTGTGTGTGTGTGTGTGTGTGTGTGTGTGTGTGTGTGTGTGTGTGTGTGTGTGAGTGAGTGAGTGAGTGAGTGAGTGTGTGTGTGTGTGTGTGTGTGTGTGTGTGTGTGTGTGTGTGTGTGTGTGTGTGTGTGTGTGTGTGTGTGTGTGTGTGTGTGTGTGTGTGTGTGTGTGTGTGTGTTTATGTTTCTTGCTGGTGAATATAAAAATTTTGATTAATGATTTTTTTTTATTTGCAGAATTGTTGAACGGCTGCTCAAAAATTGAGGTTACTGGCGGGATCAATTTCAACTTTGGGACTGCTCTCATCCTACCCGCTGGGATAACGCCCCATGATGTAGCGGATATATTGAAGAGCAGTGGTGTTGCCAATGTTCGGCCGATGTGCCGAGCCCCCAAAACTTCATCAACTGCGCCTGAGACTACGAAGATGCCAGGGGAATTGCCAGATGTCGTCGTGGCCACTATGCACCCCAAGCCGACTGCGCCCATGCCCCGACCTGAGCCTCGCCCTACCGCCCGCCTTGTTGTTGGCTCTATGGATTCGCCGGCGGTAGCAGTGACTGCTGTGCAGACCCCAGCGGGACCAGGGCCATTCCCAACAACGGCAAGAACAGCAACAACTACAACGGCAACAACAACAACAGAGGCCAAAGCTAAGAAGGCGGCGAAGAGTGGAGAGATGGCTCTAAAAAAGAAAGCAACAACAACAACAACAGAGGCCAAAGCTAAGAAGGCGGCAAAGAGTGGAGAGATGGCTCTAAAAAAGAAAGCGACAACAACAACAGAGCCTAAAGCTAAGAAGGCGGCGAAGAGTGTAGAGTTGGCTCTAACGAAAGCTTCGACAGCGCCTTTGATGAAGGACATTGCAAAGCCAACAAGTCGCCCTGCGGAAGAGTGTAAAATAACTTGGGAACAGCCCGCACCGGGGCCCTGTCGGACTAGGCTATCTACGCGAGGCCGACGCAAGAGGACGACCCCATATGATAAGAGGTTGAGCAACCGTGAGGCTTCCCCCCAGCCATCTACCTCGGGATATGTACCTCCAACAAGACGCCCCAACCTGCTTCTGCCAGCAGCCCGCCCGCGGGAGGCAGTTACCCACATTAGCGAGAGTGAAGACGAAGATGTCCGGCAGACCCCCCAGAAATTGGCGACAGTGTGCCGCGTATCCCCCATGGCACCTAAGACACGAGAGCTGAACGCGGAGGACATATTGTCTTCGCAGACCTTAAACGCCGCGGTGGAACTCTTTAGTGAAAATCAATCGTTAGCCATGGAAGAGTTGGGCCTGGCTACGATTGACATGTTTACAACACAGTTCGAGCCGGTGGAGGGATTTGATGATGAGGTCTCGGACATCTTTGAGTGTGGCCAGAGAAAATTCTATGAGCCTGACTATGTAGAGCCCACTCCAACCACGGGCTTGGATACGCCGACCATGCACGAAGCAGCTTTATTACCCTCGGGCGTCATACGCAAGCTTAATTAAATTGTGTGTATTGCAGTTATGTGTATTGTAATGTATTGTAATGTTATGTATTGTTTGTAGTTTTTTTTTGTTAAATAAAAAACTAACGATGAAAATAATGTTTTTAATTTACCGGTGGGAGAAATCTATAATACTGAAATAAAATGAATCCCGTCAATTATCTTAGTTACCTCTCGACGAAAATGGGGATGGCCCTCCTGTGAAGATGTTTTCTATGAAACAGAATCTAAAGAAAATGGAACATATATCTGCGGTAACTGGTGCAAATATAACTCGAGTCTTGTTCTCATTTTATTTTTTCACTTCATTATTGAAACCTTACCAAATGTGTAGACAAACACTTTATTTCAGATACACTTCTCGGCAGGAATGTAAAAAAAAAACAGATATATTGTATTTACATAAAAACACACGCATACATGTACTGGCGCTATTAAAGTTACAATCTTGTACAGCCACTAGTACGTGTAGCGTTTCGGGCAGGTCCCTGGAATACGATCCCCGCCGCGAAGAATCGTTTTTTCATCCAAGTACACATTTTACTGTTGCGTTAAACAGAGGCTACAGTTAAGGAATTGCGCCCAGTAAATCCTCCCCGGCCAGGATACGAACCCATGACATAGCGCTCGCGGAATGCCAGGCGAGTGTCTTACCACTACACCACGGAGACTGCAAAGTACTCCAAAAACGTTTTATATGCCTTTCACCAGTGTATTTTTTGGTTTGAATCTATTGAACATTCTTTTTCTGTACCTCTCATAAGTAGGGGCCCCCTTCTTGATGCCCAATTCTCGCAATAAATGTACGAGACAAATTGTATACTAAAACAGGTTAGGATAGGGCACAAGTTTGTCCAGGTACGCCCTGGGTGGGCTGTGGGGACCACTAGGGGGAATGGACCACCAACCCACCCCAGCCAGCCAGCCAGCCAGGTGCGCGCTGACTGTGCCCTAACCAAACCATCCCAAAATAAGAAATTCACCTTCGGGCCCCCGGGAGTCAAGTCGGCGTGGAACTGTAGAAGTGCCCAACCGTTTCTGAAAATTTTTTCCCCATGTGTCTCCTTTTACACTACTATAGAGATGCAAGATATTGTTTTGTGCATACATCATCCCATTTTTGATTATGCTGGACAGATGCTTATACCCCTAAACCAACTCGCTTTGACCCACATATGAGGATCTCTGATCTAATCATTCACTATAGATGGTATTGGTGTCAATACCAATGGGCAGAGGTTAGGTTAGGTTAGGTAGGTTAGGTTGTCGAAAAACAATTAATTCATGAAACTTGGCCTATTAGGCAAATCGGACCTTGCATAGTAGGCTGACAAGTGCGTTCTGGCTACTAGGTACGACATATGTATATATATATATATATATATATATATATATATTATATATATATATATATATATATATATATATATATATATATATATATATATATATATATATATATGTATGTATGTGAGATTTTTTAAATGATATAATTAACATGCGGCAACATGGCATTAATCTTGACTCTGAACGATATATATTGAATCTACAGATCAACAATCACTCATATGGGAAAAAATCTCTACACTGACTGGTTTACCTACGCGAGTCAGTCTACACACAAAATATATCTATATACATCTACATGTGTGGTTCTGTGTATAACATACACCCTCACGTCACAACGCAGACAGTCACCTTGACGTCAGTACAGACAGCTGCCTTTCAGCTTGCGTCCCTCGCCTGGCAGGCGCTATGGGACAACACAGCTGTTACCAGAATTAACATCAGTCCTGAGACTCTGTAACTACATTACATAATAATGAGTACTCACGTTACCACTCTCTTTACCTTCACTCCCCGGTCACAACCTCACTTGCTGAGGCACTGAAGCTGAAGAACACCTAGCTCGCTCCCACGTGAGTCGACTAGGTGTGGCCCTAGGGTGTGGCCAGGGAATGTGTCCAAGCGTGGCCCAAAGGGGAGGCCAAGGTATGTGACCAGGACATGTGGCCACCGCGTGGCCCTAAAGGGGTGGCCATGAGGAGCGCGAGGCGGTTGTTGCGCCTCGCGGGAACGCTGGTAGGCTCGGTTACATTACTAATTGCAGGAGGGATATCTGAAGTAAATGTGTATGTGGCACCAATTGTATATAACATGCTATTGGGGCTGGATTTTATGAAAAGTCAGGGCATCAGCGTGGCCTTGGCCAAATCCCAGATGATAGGACAAGGGCAAAATATTCATATGCAGTTTGGACGGGAAGGTACACCTAACCCCAGCCTTAACCCTTGCATAGCTAAAGTGGCAGTGTCTCAATACACGGTCATCCCACCGTGTTTGGTCGCGAACGTCACATGTGACCTGGACAATAATATGCCCCAATACATAGGGGAACCCTTGGACGATGGAAGCGTGCCAGTAATTCTCACACTGTACCAGAAGGGAAAAACCTTGAGAATCTGTGTACTTAATGTAACAGACCGGAATATCATATTGAAGAGACAAATGCATGTGGCCAATGCAGAGGCGGCTTAGGAGGTTTTACCCAGTTCTAGTCCAGCGGTGGCTGTAAGGTCGGTAGGGGAGGCACCAAAGGAAACCCATGGCAACCTACCCACCCGTATGGTTAGCATGTTACAGGACATAGAAGAAACCCTGACAAGAGAACAGGTGAGCCAACTGACCCACTTGTTATTGACATATCAAGACGTCTTTGCGGCAAGTGAATTTGATCTGGGATCTTTTAATGAAGTATCCCATCACATCAACACAGGCAATGCCAGACCTGTGAAACCAACCCGTCCTCTTAAAAAGAACGTCACTTTTGGCTCGTTTGCGCGATATGGCCAAATTTGGACGTAATTTGAAATGAAATCGACTCACAAAAGTGACGTTCTGTTCCGTTTTCTATTTGAGTCGTCCGGCGTACGCGCAGAGCTTATGAGAGGACACTTTAAATTAACGTTTTTCATAACGTTTTGAAACTTTATGAGAATTTCCTGCCCACCTAACCTATCAGAGGACCCTTAACTTACTGTTGTTGAAAAAAAAAAATCCAAATTTATTTTCATATTTTTTTCATTTTGAAATTACGTCCAAATTCGGCCATACGGGCAAACGGCCAAAAGTGACGTTCTTTTTAAGAGGACAGGTTGGTGAAACAAAAAATACGGCGAACACCCGCATGTTTTTCACAGGAGGAAAAAGGACAACTTCAACGAATGCTTCATGCAGGTATTATCCAACCGTTAATGTCTGAGTGGACATCGACACCAGTTTTAGTGAAGAAAAGGGATACCTTGGTTCGATGGTGTGTGGACTAACGTGAACTGAACTCCCGTACCATAAAAAATGTGTACCCGCTTCCCCTAGTTGATGAATGTCTGGACACATTAGAAGGGAACGAATGGTTCAGTAAATTAGACGAGAATTCAGCATACTATTAGATCAAGGTAGCCGAGAAAGATCGGAAAAAGACGGCACTTATCACCAGGTATGGTTTGTTTGAATTCAAGAAAATGGCTTTCGGCCTTTGTAATGCTCCAGCTACCTATGCCAGAGTCATGAATTTGGTGTTACGAGAATTAAATTAGGGAACCGTGCTAGCCTTTTTGGATGATATCCTAGTGCTAGGCGAGTCTTTTCAGAGTCACTTCTCCAACCTGGAACAAGTCTTTGAAAGATTCAGGAGATATGGCCTGCGCCTTAAGCCACAAAAATGTGCCCTGTTTAAGAAGCGTGTCGAATTCTGGGGTAGAATAGTTAGTCGGACAGGGCTAAAATTGGGAGGCAGTAGTGAGCACTGCAATAGAGGCAGTGGTGAGATGGCATACCCCTAGGTCATCCAAAGACGTGGAACGATTCTTAGGATTAGCCAACTACCACAGGGCCTGTATAAAAGGATTTGTGGAGCTAGCGTTCCTCCTCTATATGTATTAACCGGAGTAAACAAATTTTATTGGGGAAGCAAGCACCAAGAGGCCTTTGCGGCTATCAAGACGGCTTTGACTACGGCTCCTGTTTTGGGACTACCCAATGGACAGGACCCATATAACCTGGATACCAATGCCTCTGATTAAGCAATAGGTGTGGAGCTGCTACAGGTTCAGAAGGAACAGGAAAAAGTAATTGCTAAGCCAGCTTTGCATTATCCACAGAACCAAGAAGGTATTGCACTACCAGAAAGGAGTTATTGGCAGTCGTTAGGTTCACCAGGTTTTTTCGGCATTATCTCTAGGTCCGGCCTTTTACTGTTAACACTGATCATGGCAGTTCGGTATGGTTGACTAGGTTCAAGAATCCCCAAGGCCAATTTGCTCGTTGGTTGGAAGAGCTAAGTCAGTTTGACTTAAAGATCCAACACAGGGCGGGAAACAAACACACCAATGCGGACTCATTGTCAAGGGAAGGGGACACCCAGCAGTTATGCACACACTTTTGTCATGACATCCCCGTACAAGACATGCTGTGCGGAGCCTGTTTTTATTGTCTCAGGGCACACCAGAACTGGGCAACGTTTCAAGAAGCAGTAGACGACGTAGTCCCACTAGCTACAAGGTCGTTTGATTGTGCGTGTAGTGTTCAGGCTCGGGCGACAGTCAGACACAGCACCAAGTACCAAGCCTCCTTCTCCAGACTGGTGGTCGGAAAACAACAACTTGGTTGTATGTCCATGGGACCCGGGGGTAAGGATCAAAGAGAGTTAGAGGACACATCAGGCAAGGGACGGGATGCAGTCCTCCTAAAGGCAGTAAATATTCAAATTATCACCAGGACCACAGCAGACAGATACGGAATGCCTCTACTTGAGTTGCAAGAGCAGACGGAGGAAGGCCCAGACATGAGTATGGTGAGAGCATGGGTAGGAGGCCATCATCCTACAGAAAGTGACCTATTCGGAGCCAGCCCCGCCATGAAATATTACTGGCTAAACAAAGAGGTCTGTATTTTTTAGAATGCCCTTTGGTGGTGACATAAGGTAGATCAGGACGGAGCGGCCCAAAAACTTTTATTCATCCATAATAGCTTGAGACATGAAGTATTGAGTTTATGCCATGATATACCCGACATGGGCCATCAAGACAGGAATCGTACAATGGAGAGTCAAATCAAGATATTTTTGGTACGGGCTAACAACCCAGGTTGCTAATTATGTGGCCTCATGCCACCTCTGCAGTATAAACAAAAAAGCATCCAAGTCCAGCAGGCATGAGTTACTCAAGTACCATGCGGGTGCACCAATAGAGTGTACACCTGGACTTTTTGGGACCACTGCCCAAGACCCGGAGGGGCAACGAATACCTCTTGGTGATGGTAGATAAATTTACCAAATTGATCGAGTGCGTACCACTACCATCCCAGACTGCAGAGGATACGGCTAGAGTGGCGCTCGACGGATTCTTCACCCGGTTTGGGTATCCTTTTGAGATATTTACCGATCAAGGGAGAAACTTTGAGAGTGACTTGTTTACTAAACTTTGCGAGATGATGCACATCCACAAAGCTCGTACCACAGCATAAAAGCCGTCAGCAAATGGCCAGGTAGAAGTGTAGAACAGGACCATCATGGATGCATTGCGGTGTTATGCCAGTTCTCAACATGACAGTTGGGATGTCTGCGTTCAATACATAGCGAGGGCAATTAGGTCCAGAGTGAATCGACAGATCGGATTCACCCCTAATAA
This sequence comes from Procambarus virginalis, assembly GCA_020271785.1. Classification (NCBI taxonomy): domain Eukaryota; kingdom Metazoa; phylum Arthropoda; class Malacostraca; order Decapoda; family Cambaridae; genus Procambarus; species Procambarus virginalis. The sequence continues at coordinate 10,513 of WNGS01121396.1, forward strand.
ATTAATGCTTGGCCGAGAAAGTAA
>WNGS01121402.1:0-14233 GCA_020271785.1 Procambarus virginalis
TTCAGAAAGACTGAGCTATAATCGTTATTGTGAGTGCACCAAAGGAAATATATCATGTTGGAGACCAAGATATAGCAATTTTAATTTAAATTTGTGACTCCCGCCCGGGCGAGAGAGATGGGGCGACTCTCGCCCCATCTATTGGAGATTCTGTTTACCTAAAGACCCAAAGCTACTCAAACCTCCTAGCATTACGTAAGTAATGAAAGTAATTGGTTATTTACTCACTATAATGTGGATGCTGGATGCAGAAGATGAGAAAACATAATTTTACTCTGAAAAAATATAATTTCATAACAAAATAAGATGTAAATATATAATATCAAAGGAAGTCGATGGCCCAAGTAACACTGTCGTGGAGCGACTTATCTAAGATATATTGCTCTCTGGAAAGTGTTTGCTGGCATATCAACCTTCTGTGCACAGTGATCCAGTCGTCGAACTTCTCTGCCAAATTATCGCAAATTTAATTTATGATGTTAACAAGTAGAATGCGTATTTTTAATCAAATCTAACATAACTAGCCAGAAAACGTTGAAGATTACTTAAAATACATGGCTGGAAGTTACATTGCGTTCGCTACTTAAACTATCATGTACTGTATTTATGTAAAAATCTCCCTGTTTCTTCGCACATGGAACACGGAACCTTACACGCTCTGATTTACTGTTACCTTCCTAGATCTTAAGTCTGCCTTTGATATTGCAAATAGACATGTATCTTGAGTGAGCTTGCAAGAATGAATATTGGTGGTCGGCTTCTTTGTTGGATCAGGGGTTACTATCCAACAGGAAGTCATCTGTATTTTCCAGGGGCATAGGAGTGTAACAAGAGACTTTGAACTAGGTACCCCGCAGGGTGGTGTCCTCAGTCCTACCTTATTTAATATCTTAATAAACACGCTGTTAAACTCTATACCGAGCAAACCCAACGTCCACATCATTAGCTATGCTGATGATATAATGATACACACCACTGGGTATGCTAACACGCAGAACACTCTTAACTCTGTATTAGATTCATGTCAGGACCTAGGTTTAATTATCTCAGCAGAGAAAACAAAGATACTAAATCGGCGCCCACCCAGGCAGGGAGGAGCTGTTCGCAAGATGCAACTATCTGATGGCTCCCAGCTTGACTATGTAAACAGATTCAAATACCTTGGCCTTGAGGTGCCACTGTATGGTCCTGTTGTATTCAGACTCTGTCGTCAGTATAAAGAGAGGCTCCGAGCTCTCAAGGCTGTTGCAGGTTATCACTCAGGCTATGGTGCCAATGTCAGAATTGTCAAAATGATGTACCTTGCATACATCAGATCTTTAGTGGATTATGCTGCACCTCTGCTTGTTTTGATGCCTGAAAGAAAGCTTGGAGGGCTTGAAAAATTGCAGAACGAAGCCTTGAGGATAATCCTTGGGTGCCCTCGTACCACAAAGATACTTAATATGAGAAAGGAACTTAATATTCTGAGCGTTGTTGATCGTGTTACTGAAATTAACTGTCAAATTGGTATAAAAATGCTTAGGCTAACTCATCCTAATCCTTGCACAGAAGCCCTCCAGACTTACTTTATTGAAGATCAGCATTGTTCCAAATGGATAACAAAAACTGGAACTCAACTCAGAATGTATGGGGTTCATGATTTGTACCAAGAGAAACAACAACGGCACTTTCCTGCACCGTGGGAGGTTACACCCTTTCCAGTTTTAATCCCTCCCTTTCCACCCAAGAAGCAAATTAGAGATAAGCCCAAGCTTCGTCTTGAGGCAAAGCTCAACGCCTTAAGCCATATTGATGCTCTGTCCACAGAGCATTCTCTCTCTCAAATCATATACACTGATGGTTCCCTACACCGCACCACGGGTGCAGCTGGAAGTGCAGTTGTTCTGACAATGGGCGATGGCTTGTACTTTGAGTGGGGAGTCCGTATAAACAATTGGGCCTCTACCCTTCAGACCGAACTATTTGCCTTGATCCTTGCACTGAAATGTGTACAAGTCTCCAAACTTGATACATTAATTGTAAGTGACTCCTTATCATCCTTAAATGCTCTCAACTCTTTAAGACATAACTGTAACATGCTCGTGTCCGAAGCTAGACACAAATACAACAAAATTATTAAGGATGGTAACAGAGTCCATTTCATGTGGTCTCCATCTCATGTTGGCCTCCGAATGCATGATAGAGCTGATAAGTTAGCCAAAGAATCTGCCTTTAAAGGAGCCGTTGAGTGTAACCTTGGATTGTCAATGAGCAATCTGAGAGCAGCAGTACACCGAGAACTTCAACAAGATCTTGTAGATCTGAGGCAAAGTGAAATTGACACCAGTAATTCCATCTATCATCATACTATCATGCAAGAGGAGCCACACATCTATGGATCATCCAATAAAATCAGCAGACTTCTAGATGTTACTGCTGCTCGGCTTAGACTCGGTTACAAGTATCTCTGGGAATTCTCATTATCTGCCGATGTAGACCTGACCAAATGTAAACTGTGTCAACAAAATTATTCGCACACCCTCCGTCACTATGTGATGGAGTGCGAAAAGATACGTGAATTTAGAGACAATTCTATAACCAATGTTCCAGCGATGTGTAAATATTTCATTCAAAATGATCTGCTACCAGAAATTTTAGCCAAATATCCCGTTTGCTAACTGTAGGTAGTAACTGAGTGATTGTAACCTATCCACCGCTGCCCACTGGATGGGGGGCGGTGTGCAGGACAAACATATAAATTGTGACACTAGCTCTCCACATATGTCAGTTGCTTAATTTAGAACCTGTACTTGAGGTCGATCTCGAACCCATTGTTGATGTGACGACTTATATTGAATTTTGTAACTAGCTCATCAAGATTGTAACTTGCTTAGCTAAATGAATTGTGGGGTTCAGTCCCTGAGCCCATTATGTGCCTCTGTAACCCTTTCCACTACCGCCCACAAGATGGGTATGGGGTGCATAATAAATGAACTAAACTAAACTGATTTACTGTTTAATAGAGATTCACAAATAAAGCTTATGATTGTATACGTTAACAAAAAGGCAGTGACAAAGTAATTTTTGCGTTTTAATCACAGAGATTAGATCTTATTGAGATAGGAATGATATTCATATTTTAAAGAAGGTTTTTGAACCGTCGCTCTCCCTATCGATAGGAACTAACTTTTTTTGTTATTATTAACAAGCTTAAGTATACACAGCAATGTGTTGCTACCCTATTCTATATGAAAGATTACACAGTTTATATAAAAAACTAGCTATAAGTTCATCTAATATTCCCATCTCACAGGATGGTTAGTTATACATGGAATCAGGGGATAAAATACCAGCCTCAATAAAAAAAAAAATCAACTCTGACTAACAATCAGGTGAGAACATAAAATGTAAGGCTGATCTATTAGCCTCCGTTAGCAAAATCTGGGTACAGCATAAGAATATCTTACATATTCCTAAGTGTATGAAGTAATTACAGAGTTCAAAGTACCTTATACCATTTGGCCTGAAGTCACTTATAACAGGGCAATCACAGATATAGTGTTGGTGAGTATGTCCCAGTTCTTGTTCACATTGTTTACAGTAGGAATATTCACCATTGGGGGCCATTCATTACCTGCAGCCACCTGCGATACATATCGATATCCTAGCCTAATTCTGGCAATTACAATGTCACACTGTCATTGTGACACTAGTGGAAGTTTTATGCTGTCCGTTCATATAATTCTCGGTTCTAAACATGTTTAGTTAGTTTAGTTTATATATTATGCACCCCATACCCATCTTGTGGGCGGTAGTGGAAAAGGTTACAGAGGCACATAAACATGTTATATCTCTTTATACTCTTGCTTTCTGGCTTTTGTGTGTCAGTGACTGCTCTTCTGTCTTCCCTAATTACCTAAAATACTGCGGCTTTGACAGAAGAAATTGGAATGCCCATATCCCACTCAATTTCAGGCTTATCACATTCAGTTTTAGCTGCCTTGTTTGTGTCATCATGCTGGACAACACTTATATGAGAAGGTATCCATATAAATGAGACTTTGAAACTCCTACTGTTTGCAATAATAATGTTGTTTATAATGGATGTTACAACTACAATCTTTTGAAGATCAATGCTAATTTTATCTAGATAATGTAATAAACGAAAGTTTTCTATGTCAACAGAAAGGCAAAAATATAAGCTACACTTTAAATACTTTGTCATAAATATTCAACAAGTCACTTGAACTCCAAACCTTTCCAGATATTCTAAAGAAAGCGAGAGTAACCCCTGTCCACAAATGTGGTGATCTCACAGATGTTAACAACTACAGACCTATATCAATCCTGCCTAACTTGTCAAAAATATTTGAAAAACTAATCTACAAGCAGCTTTACTCTTATCTAGCCAAACACAATATACTTAGCTCTTGTCAATATGGCTTCAGACCCAAAAAAAGCACTAACGATGCACTTATTAGTATGATTAACTTGATTCATGCAGCTCTTGATAAAAATGAGTTCCCTGTTGGGTTATTTGTGGACCTGCGTAAGGCTTTTGACACTGTCAACCACCAAAACCTTCTTCTTAAATTACATCATTATGGAGTCAGAGGACACTCCCTGCAATACCTCAAATCTTACCTTACTGACAGGCTCCAGTATGTTTCTGTGAATAATTCAATTTCTCCCACCCTACCCATCAACATCGGTGTTCCTCAGGGCAGCATACTTGGCCCTCTCCTCTTTCTCATCTACATTAATGACCTTCCAAATGCCTCCCAACACCTCAAACCAATTCTTTTTGCTGACGACACAACTTTCATTTACTCCAGTCCTGACCCCCTTGCTCTAAATGCCACAGTAAATACTGAGCTAAATAAAGTCCATCTTTGGCTAACTGCCAACAAACTCACCCTTAACATTGACAAAACTTTCTATATTCTGTTTGGCAATAAATCCTCTAATCAAATAAATCTCAAAATTAACAATACCCAAATTTGTAACAAATTAGATGGTAAGTTCCTTGGCGTTCTCATTGACCACAAGCTGAACTTCCAGGGACACATTCTAAACATATCAAAAAAAGTTTCAAAAACTGTTGGCATTCTCTCTAAGATCAGATATTATGTACCCCGACCTGCCCTGGTGACTCTCTATTACTCCCTCATCTATCCATATCTCAACTATGGTATTTGTGCTTGGGGTTCTACTACCCAAAATAATTTACGTCCTCTAATCACTCAACACAAAGCTGCTATTAGGACAATATCCAACTCTGGCCCCAGACATCACTCGGTACCCCTACTCAAATCTCTGAATATGTTAGATATTAAGTCACTGCACATTCTCTCATGTGTATCATACATATATAAAACGCTGAACTGTAATGCCAATCCTGAACTCAAAAGCTTCATTGCTGGTTGTAACAGAACCCATGAGCACCACTCCAGAAATAAATACAGTTTTGATATTCCAAGAGTACGGCTTAATCAAACTAGAAATGCTCTACAAATCAAGGGACCCAGAATGTGGAATGACCTCCCCAACCATGTTAAAGACTGTACCTCTCTCAACCAGTTTAAGAATAAAACTAAACACTACCTAATAAATTCCCTGTAACCTACCTTACCCCTCTAGTTCAACCCATGTCTGTTATTTTTTTAATCAACACTGTTTGTCAACCTTTTGTATTTGTGCTGCTTTTTCAGTCATGTTCCCCCTTTTTATTTTTTTTTATCTTTATTTGTATTTGTTCTCAACACATTTTATTCTTTATGCTCTATTAATATTAAGTTCTAGATATTAATGTTCTTCCTGCCCGAAACGCATTGCGTAATAGTGGCTTTAGGCATTGTATGTACTAGCTCTACCTATAATTCGATCCATTAATGTAACCTCACTTGTATGTATACACCTTACCTGAATACCTGAATAAACATATTATTATATAACTGAAGTGAAAGCGAAGATATATGCCTTTGTATAGCTACTTGATACTGTAGACTTACTTGATGGCTTGCTCTAAGAGTGTGAAGCCCTTCACACCAGCCAATAAATTGTGTAATTTATTTCCATATTTGCTAATTAACCTTAACATCTATATGCCAGAAGGAAGGAAGATGTAGACGTTAATGTGACAACACTTCAAGAAATATCTCTCTCTCTCTAAAGTTAAATAATACAACCCTATCGCCGGTGTCCGGACACATGAAAGCTACTTAGGTATCAGTGGCCAGCCAGGCGGAGATCACAGGCTGTACAATACTGATAAATTATGTAATTCACAGAGATGCGTTGATAAACATTAATGTTTTATATTTTATTAAAATACAGATATAAACTTTGTTTCATACGTAAAATGTAACAATATTTCAGTATATATAATATAAGCATAGTATATATAATTCAGTATATACAATATATAATAAGACAGTGTCAGACCACGGAGGAAGAATTGAAACAGGAATTTCCTTTAGTACTTTCTTATATTAATACATCTTCAGAAGGAACCATTCCTTCTGAAGATGTATTAATATACGAAAGTACTTAAGGAAATTCCTGTTTCAATTCTTCCTCCGTGGTCTGACACTGTCACATTTTTCATTACGTGTTAATTTTCGTGATTTACATACAAAATATATAATAAGATATTGTATATTTAACAATATAAGTATAAGACCCAAGATATATTTATGATTTAACGATTTCCCATAAGTTGCAATGATACCCTAATTGCACACTATCATCATATACAGAAAGAAATTAATTATAAAGCTGACCAAACCACACACTAGAAAGTGAAGGGACGACGACGTTTCGGTCCGTCCTGGGCCGTTCTCATTAAGTCGATTGTGAACTTAATCGACACAATCGACTTAAGATTGGTCCAGGACGGACTGAAACGTCGTCATCCCTTCACTTTCTAGTGTGTGTGGTTTGGTCAACATATTTCAGCCACGTTATTGTGACTCCTCGTCTGCTTAACTTATAAAATTTAAGTCACCTTAATACACAAAACAGAAGTAAAGATATATACAGTTTATATATTAATTATGACGCATGATCGATGTCTAGTTGAATTATGGTTGAAACAGTCAGATTATATATGTCAGCCACAAGCAAGTAATTATCAAAAGAAGGTGCCAAGCTGAGGATTGTCATCCACAAGTACAGCCACTTTGACCTTTATTATAAACTTTAATATATATTCTATATCATCATAAATTCGGGAACATACAATATGTTTCTAATTTTGTTTGATTAAATTATATATGTTGAAAACAGATGTGTTCTTGTTTACCTAATATAGAGCATGAATACCACAGACTCATCGTACGAGTTGTAATATATTCTGCAGTCCATACTTATCCTGTGAGTCTCAGTGTATTTTGAACCGCATACTCATACTCATACTGTGAGTCTTATTTTATTGTGCACCCTATACTCATCCTGAGGCTTAGGTTACTGTCCACCCCTTAGTCATCATGTCTCCCAAGGGGTCCGTGTAATTGCCCGAAGCTAATTACCCCCGAGGATCACAGGCCTCCTCCGGTTGGTTGTTTGGTTTACCAGGCTGTTTGACGCGGCTGTCGTTTACACACATTACATTATATGTGGAGATATATATATATATATATATATATATATATATATATATATATATATATATATATATATATATATATATAATATATATATATATATATATATATATTATATATATATATATATATATATATATATATATATATATATATTATATATATATATATATATATATATATAATATATATATATATATATATATATATATATATATATATATATATATGTCGTACCTAGTAGCCAGAACGCACTTCTCAGCCTACTATGCAAGGCCCGATTTGCCTAATAGGCCAAGTTTTCATGAATTAATGTTTTTCGACTACCTAACCTACCTAACCTAACCTAACCTAACTTTTTCGGCTACCTAACCTAACTTAACCTATAAAGATAGGTTAGGTTAGGTTAGGTAGGGTTGGTTAGGTTCGGTCATATATCTACGTTAATTTTAACTTCAATAAAAAAAATTGACCTCATACATAAGGAAATGGGTAGCTTTATCATTTCATAAGAAAAAAATAGAGAAAATATATTAATTCAGGTAAACTTGGCTTATTAGGCAAATCTGGCCTTGCATAGTAGGCCAAAAAGTGAGTTCTGGCTACTAGGTACGACATATATATATATATATATATATATATATATATATATATATATATATATATATATAATATATATATATATATATATATATATATAGGATATATTATCAAGAAGTAGACAGACATTTAGAATTAAGGATATGTAGGGGTAACTGAACCTTGTGGAGTAGCAAAGTAATGACCTAGGTACCTTTTATAAAATATTTGCTTTCATATACTAATTCAATCTTACTGTTAGGGAAATTTAAGGTTGGCAGGGATTAGGCATCATTCGCGGCGTATCTCGTAAGTTGGTGCAATTATCAGCTTTCCACAGGGATTGGTGGCTGATAATTCCTGATGTGGGACTGAATGTGTGCTTTGCCAGTGTGTTAATCTTTAATTAGCATTTTTTTCAAAATAGATTTTTTTCGGGAATAATACATATTGTTCTTGATGGGGGTGGGTGGGGGTGATTTTTGTGCGTTAACAGTAATAAAAGGGTGAAATTTTGAGTGCAGAGTATGGACAAAACAGCCATACAGATACGGAAAATCCCCCCACCCCAGCTGCGCCTGACGATCAAGGCCACTATACGCTGCAATACTCTCAACTTCCCCAGCTGAGAACAATCCTGACTGACATAAATATTATCAAATTCACAAATGTCATACTAATGTCAGTCAGATGTCACTGGTCAGAAGCAGGAAATTAGATGTAAAAGATATTGTGAGACTTAGTAGCACGAGGCAAGATACTACAGAGATGAAATTAGATATTTCAATGTTCTACTTTTTATTAAAGTATAGGTTACATTTTAATTGTATTCATTTGGATGCGAGTTGCAGATGTTGGGTCCTTTTATATGAATGGAGTGTTTAAACAAATTTAGTCTGACTGGTAATATCACATATATTTATCTCTCACATCATTTATTTATATATATGTGCATGATTTCAGAAATATGGTAATGATCCCAATGCGTTTTAGTTTGCCAATTAAACCTGGTCAAGCTTTTGATTTTTCAGGGGAGGAAGCTGATGGGACGTTGGGAACTGTAAAGCATGTACTTTCAGAGAGCTATATGATGCAGTTGCTAGGGTTTATAGAGAAGGTACTGCACACTGTGGTTACAAAAAGGCAGCAACAATTTTGAAAAGGGAATTTTATGGTATTCTTAGGCAATTTGTGCAAGAAATTTGCAAATCTTGCCCAACTTGTGAAAAGACACAGCCCCAGACATGCTGCACCCCCCCCCTTTCTGAAACCGATCGTCGAAACGGAGTTTATGCATCGCATACAAGTAGACCTAGCTGATAGACATGAGAAATTCTCCAGACGGAGACTATAACTATATTTGCCATGTGGTAGATCATTTCAGAAAATATCATATTGTGTTTCATTTAAAATCTAAAACTGCCAAGGAAGTTGCTTTAATGCTGGAGGAGCGCGTTTTAGCATATTTAGGACTCTCGAGAATTTTCCATTCAGACAATGGCAAAGAGTTTGTAAACGTAATGCTGAAATGTTTTTGATCAGTGGGGTGGGGGGGGGGTACATTTTTATTTGACTGGAAGACGCTGTCACTTCCAGTCCAGCTGGTGATGATGTGTTAGAGGCAGCTGGTGATGATGTGTTAGAGGTCGCTAGTGATGATGTGCTAGAGGCAGCTGGTGATGATGTGTTAGAGGTCGCTAGTGATGATGTGTTAGAGGCAGTTTAGTTAGTTTAGTTTAGTTCATTTATTATGCACCCCATACCCATCTTGTGGGCGGTAGTGGAAAGGGTTACAGAGGCACATAATGGGCTCAGGGACTGAACCCCACAATTCATTTAGCTAAGCAAGTTACAATCTTGATGAGCTAGTTACAAAAATCAATATAAGTCGTCACATCAACAATGGGTTCGAGATCGACCTCAAGTACAGGTTCTAAATTAAGCAACTGACATATGTGGAGAGCTAGTGTCACAATTTATATGTTTGTCCTGCACACCGCCCCCCCCCCATCCAGTGGGCAGCGGTGGATAGGTTACAATCACTCAGTTACTACCTACAGTTAGCAAACTGGGGATATTTGGCTAAAATTTCTGGTAGCAGATCATTTTGAATGAAATATTTACACATCGCTGGAACATTGGTTATAGAATTGTCTCTAAATTCACGTATCTTTTCGCACTCCATCACATAGTGACGGAGGCAGCTGGTGATGATGTGTTAGAGGCAGCTGGTGATGATGTGTTAGAGGCAGCTGGTGATGATGTGTTAGAGGCAGCTGGTGATGATGTGCTAGAGGTCGCTGGTGATGATGTGCTAGAGGTCACTGGTGATGATGTGCTGGAGGTCACTGGTGATGATGTGCTAGAGGCAGCTGGTGATGATGTGTTAGAGGTCGCTAGTGATGATGTGTTAGAGGTCACTGGTGATGATGTGCTAGAGGTCGCTGGTGATGATGTGTTAGAGGTCACTGGTGATGATGTGCTAGAGGTCGCTGGTGATGATGTGTTAGAGGTCGCTGGTGATGATGTGTTAGAGGTAGCTGGTGATGATGTGTTAGAGGTCACTGGTGATGATGTGCTAGAGGTCGCTAGTGATGATGTGTTAGAGGTCACTGGTGATGTGTTAGAGGTCACTGGTGATGATGTGTTAGAGGTCACTGGTGATGATGTGTTAGAGGTCACTAGTGATGATGTGTTAGAGGTCACTGGTGATGATGTGTTAGAGGTCACTGGTGATGATGTGTTAGAGGTCACTGGTGATGATGTGTTAGAGGTCACTGGTGATGATGTGTTAGAGGTCACTGGTGATGATGTGCTAGAGGTCACTGGTGATGATGTGTTAGAGGTCGCTAGTGATGATGTGTTAGAGGTCGCTAGTGATGATGTGTTAGAGGTCGCTGGTGATGATGTGTTAGAGGTCGCTGGTGATGATGTGTTAGAGGTCGCTGGTGATGATGTGTTAGAGGTCACTGGTGATGATGTGTTAGAGGTCACTGGTGATGATGTGTTAGAGGTCACTGGTGATGATGTGTTAGAGGTCATTGGTGATGATGTGTTAGAGGTCACTAGTGATGATGTGTTAGAGGTCACTGGTGATGATGTGTTAGAGGTCACTGGTGATGATGTGTTAGAGGTCACTGGTGATGATGTGCTAGAGGTCACTGGTGATGATGTGTTAGAGGTCGCTAGTGATGATGTGTTAGAGGTCGCTAGTGATGATGTGTTAGAGGTCGCTGGTGATGATGTGTTAGAGGTCGCTGGTGATGATGTGTTAGAGGTCGCTGGTGATAATGTGATAAAGGTCGCTGGTGATGATGTGTTAGAGGTCACTGGTGATGATGTGTAGAGGCAGCTGGTGATGATGTGTTAGAGGCAGCTGGTGATGATGTGCTAGAGGCAGCTGGTGATGATGTGTTAGAGGTCACTGGTGATGATGTGCTAGAGGTCGCTGGTGATGATGTGTTAGAGGCAGCTGGTGATGATGTGTTAGAGGTCGCTAGTGATGATGTGCTAGAGGTCGCTGGTGATGATGTGTTAGAGGCAGCTGGTGATGATGTGCTAGAGGTCACTGGTGATGATGTGCTAGAGGTCACTGGTGATGATGTGCTAGAGGCAGCTGGTGATGATGTGTTAGAGGCAATGGTGATGATGTGTTAGAGGTCACTGGTGATGATGTGCTAGAGGTCGCTGGTGATGATGTGTTAGAGGTCGCTGGTGATGATGTGTTAGAGGTCGCTAGTGATGATGTGTTAGAGGTCACTGGTGATGATGTGTTAGAGGTCACTGGTAATGATGTGCTAGAGGTCACTGGTGATGATGTGTTAGAGGCAGCTGTGATGATGTGCTAGAGGCAGCTGGTGATGATGTGTTAGAGGTCACTGGTAATGATGTGCTAGAGGCAGGTGGTGATGATGTGCTAAAGGTCGCTAGTGATGATGTGCTAGAGGTCACTGGTGATGATGTGCTAGAGGTCACTGGTAATGATGTGCTAGAGGCAGGTGGTGATGATGTGTTAGAGGTCGCTGGTGATGATGTGCTAGAGGTCACTGGTAATGATGTGCTAGAGGCAGGTGGTGATGATGTGCTAGAAGCAGGTGGTGATGATGTGCTAGAGGTCACTGGTGATGATGTGCTAGAGGTCACTGGTGATGATGTGCTAGAGGCAGGTGGTGATGATGTGCTAGAGGTCGCTGATGATGATGTGCTAGAGGTCACTGGTGATGATGTGCTAGAGGCAGGTGGTGATGATGTGTTAGAGGTCACTGGTGATGATGTGCTAGAGGTCACTGGTGATGATGTGCTAGAGGCAGGTGGTGATGATGTGCTAGAGGTCGCTGGTGATGATGTGCTAGAGTTAGTTTAGTTTAGTTCATTTATTATGCCCCCCATACCCATCTTGTGGGCGGTAGGGGAAAGGGTTACAGAGGCACATAATGGGCTCAGGGACTGAACCCCACAATTCATTTAGCTAAGCAAGTTACAATCTTGATGAGCTAGTTACAAAATTCAATATAAGTCGTCACATCAACAATGGGTTCGAGATCGACCTCAAGTACAGGTTCTAAATTAAGCTCTGACATATGTGGAGAGCTAGTGTCAAAATTTATATGTTTGTCCTGCACACCGCCTCCCATCCAGTGGGCAGCGGTGGATAGGTTACAATCACTCAGTTACTACCTACAGTTAGCAAACTGGGGATATTTGGCTAAAATTTCTGGTAGCAGATCATTTTGAATGAAATATTTACACATCGCTGGAACATTGGTTATAGAATTGTCTCTAAATTCACGTATCTTTTCGCACTCCATCACATAGTGACGGAGGGTGTGCGAATAATTTTGTTGACACAGTTTACATTTGGTCAGGTCTACATCGGCAGATAATGAGAATTCCCAGAGATACTTGTAACCGAGTCTAAGCCGAGCAGCAGTAACATCTAGAAGTCTGCTGATTTTATTGGATGATCCATAGATGTGTGGCTCCTCTTGCATGATAGTATGATGATAGATGGAATTACTGGTGTCAATTTCACTTTGCCTCAGATCTACAAGATCTTGTTGAAGTTCTCGGTGTACTGCTGCTCTCAGATTGCTCATTGACAATCCAAGGTTACACTCAACGGCTCCTTTAAAGGCAGATTCTTTGGCTAACTTATCAGCTCTATCATGCATCGGAGGCCAACATGAGATGGAGACCACAGGAAATGAACTCTGTTACCATCCTTAAAATTTTGTTGTATTTGTGTCTAGCTTCGGACACGAGCATGTTACAGTTATGTCTTAAAGAGTTGAGAGCATTTAAGGATGATAAGGAGTCACTTACAATTAATGTATCAAGTTGGAGACTTGTACACATTTCAGTGCAAGGATCAAGGCAAATAGTTCGGTCTGAAGGGTAGGGGCCCAATTGTTTATACGGATCCCCACTCAAAGTACAAGCCATCGCCCATTGTCAGAACAACTGCACTTCCAGCTGCACCCGTGGTGCGGTGTAGGGAAACCATCAGTGTATATGATTTGAGAGAGAGAATGCTCTGTGGACAGAGCATCAATATGGCTTAAAGGCGTTGAGCTTTGCCTCAAGACGAAGGCTTGGGCTTATCTCTAATTTGCTCTTGGTGGGAAAGGGAGGGATTAAAACTGGAAAGGGTGTAACCTCCCACGGTGCGGAAAGTGCCGTTGTTGTTCTTTGGTACAAATCATGAAATCATACATTCTGAGTTGAGTTCCAGTTTTTGTTATCCATTTGGAACAATGCTGATCTTCAATAAGTAAGTCTGGAGGGCTTTGTGCAAGGATTAGGATGAGTTAGCCTAAGCATTTTTATACCAATTTGACAGTTAATTTCAGTAACACGATCAAACAACGCTCAGAATATTAAGTTCCTTTCTCATATTAAGTATCTTTGTGGTATGAGGGCACCCAAAGGATTATCCTCAAGGCTTCGTTTCTGCAATTTTCAAGCCTCCAAGCTTTCTTTCAGGCATCAAAACAAGCAGAGTGCAGCATAATCCACTAAAGATCTGATGTATGCAAGGTACATCCATTTGACAATCTGACATTGGCACC
>WNGS01121404.1:0-11838 GCA_020271785.1 Procambarus virginalis
GGGAGTTTAGCATCCTCCATAAGACATCCACTATTTACCATCAGGAGAGCCAGGTGTTTTGGAAAGGACGCACCAAACCCTTAAGCAAATGCTGAGAACCAGTTGCATGGAACTGGCAGAGACTGGGATGATGGTCTTCCACTGATGCTCATGGCACTGAGAGATACTTATCAAGAGTCCCTGGGGTGTTCACCCAACTCATTAGTTTTTGGCCATGAGGTGAGAAGTCCACTAACCATCTTAAGAGATAAGTTGGTCGGAACCCAAAGAGTATTGTGCAGTTAACTATATTCATGACTTACAAGATAACCCTGTCCACAAATGTGGTGATCTCACAGATGTTAACAACTACAGACCTATATCAATCATGCCTAACTTGTCAAAAATATTTGAAAAACTAATCTACAAGCAGCTTTACTCTTATCTAGCCAAACACAATATACTTAGCTCTTGTCAATATGGCTTCAGACCCAAAAAAGCACTAACGATGCACTTATTAGTATGATTAACTTGATTCATGCAGCTCTTGATAAAAAATGAGTTCCCTGTTGGGTTATTTGTGGACCTGCGTAAGGCTTTTAACACTGTCAACCACCAAACCTTCTTCTTAAATTACATCATTATGGAGTCAGAGGACACTCCCTGCAATACCTCAAATCTTACCTTACTGACAGGCTCCAGTATGTTTCTGTGAATAATTCAATTTCTCCCACCCTACCCATCAACATTGGTGTTCCTCAGGGCAGCATACTTGGCCCTCTCCTCTTTCTCATCTACATAATGACCTTCCAAATGCCTCCCAACACCTCAAACCAATTCTTTTTGCTGACGACACAACCTTCATTTACTCCAGTCCTGACCCCCTTGCTCTAAATGCCACAGTAAATACTGAGCTAAATAAAGTCCATCTTTGGCTAACTGCCAACAAACTCACCCTTAACATTGACAAAACTTTCTATATTCTGTTTGGCAATAAATCCTCTAATCAAATAAATCTCAAAATAACAATACCCAAATTTGTAACAAATTAGATGGTAAGTTCCTTGGCGTTCTCATTGACCACAAGCTGAATTTCCAGGGCACATTCTAAATATATCAAAAAAAGTTTCAAAAACTGTTGGCATTCTCTCTAAGATCAGATATTATGTACCCCGACCTGCCCTGGTGACTCTCTATTACTCCCTCATCTATCCATATCTCAACTATGGTATTTGTGCTTGGGGTTCTACTACCCAAAATCATTTACGTCCTCTAATTACTCAACACAAAGCTGCTATTAGGACAATATCCAACTCTGGCCCCAGACATCACTCGGTACCCCTACTCAAATCTCTGAATATGTTAGATATTAAGTCACTGCACATTCTCTCATGTGTATCATACATATATAAAACGCTGAACTGTAATGCCAATCCTGAACTCAAAAGCTTCATTGAAGGTTGTAACAGAACCCATGAGCACCACACCAGAAATAAATACAGTTTTGATATTCCAAGAGTACGGCTTAATCAAACTAGAAATGCTCTACAAATCAAGGGACCCAGAATGTGGAATGACCTCCCCAACCATGTTAAAGACTGTACCTCTCTCAACCAGTTTAAGATTAAAACTAAACACTACCTAATAAATTCCCTGTAACCTACCTTACCCCTCTATTGTCAACCCATGTCTGTTATTTTTTTTTTACGTTATCAATGCTGTTTGTCAACCTTTTGTATTTGTGCTGCTTTTTCAGTCATGTTCCCCCTTTTTTTATCTTTATTTGTATTTCTTCTCAACACATTTTATTCTTTATGCTCAATTAGTATTAAGTTCTAGATATTAATGTTCTTCCTGCCCGAAACGCATTGCGTAATAGTGGCTTTAGGCATTGTATGTACTAGCTCTATCTATAATTCGATCCATTAACGTAACATCACTTGTATGTATATACCTTACCTGAATAAACATATTTATTTATTTATTTATTTATTTATAAGTTAAATAAAAACAGGGCTAAATCCTTAATTCATCTTAAGGAAGCTCAAGGAAAGTGAAGGCACAGTATGATAAAAAGACAAAGCAATGACATTTTGAGGCAGGTGATAAAGTGGTGGTACTAATGGCACGACAGGGACCAGCATTGTTGCAAAGGTTCCAAGGTCCTTATACAGTGATAAAGAAACTCATTCCCACCAATTATGTAATCCAAACACCTGATCTCAAGAGAAAGGAAATAGTAGTGCATGTGAATAGGATAAAACTAACACAGAAGGGAACTACCAATACCAACCAGGTGCTTAGTGTAGCCCATGTAGATGAGAATAATGGGGAATGTGATTTTAATAGTGTACCTAATGCTCATGTACTTTATTTTAGCAATGGGGAGTGGTTGGCTAATGTCCAGAAAATGGTGGAACATTTGTCATCAGAGCAGAAGCAGGACTCGGAGCAGTTGCTGACTTCTCATGCAAACATCTTTGGCGATATTCCCACCCAGAGTACATTTAATCACCACGACATCGAGGTGACAGACAACCAACCAGTCAAGTCACACCCATATAGAGTCAACCCTACCAAGTTGAATCTCATCCGGAAACAAGTCGACTACATGCTTCAACATGGATTGGTGAGACCTAGCAGCAGCAGTTGGAGTAGTCCTTGTATTTTGGTTCCAAAGAAGGATGGAACTCACAGGTTGGTCATTGACTACCGTAAGCTAAATGTAATGACTGTTGATGATAACTTTCCAATACCCAGATTAGATGATTGTATTGACAGTGTTGGTAAAGCCAAGTTTGTAACCAAACTAGATTTGTCAAAAGGGTACTGGCAAATTCCTTTAACACCAAGAGCTCGGGAGATGAGTGCATTTATAACTGCAGATGGGTTGTATGAATTCACTGTAATGCCTTTTGGGCTGAAAAATGCCCCAGCAACTTTCCAGCGTCTTATGAACTTAGTGTTAAAAGACATACCACAATGTAGAGCTTACTTGGATGATATTGTAATTTTTCACAATAATTGGGAGGACCATATAAAAGGTTTGGCTAAACTATTAAAATGCTTAAAGGAGGCTAATTTAACTGTAAACTTACACAAATGTACTTTTGCTAGAGCTAGTATTTCTTACATAGGATATGAAGTGGGAAATGGGAAGGTGTTACCACTCAAAAATAAAATAAATGATATATTAGAGTGTCCAGTGTTGACTAGCAAGAAGGAGGTACAAAGATATCTAGGAATGTGTGTGCTTATTATAGGAAGTTCTGTAAAAATTTTGCAGCAATTGCAGCTCCTTTAACAAACTTGCTATGTAAAAATGTAAAGTTTAGATGGTCTCAGGAATGTCAGGATGCATTTACTAAACTAAAAGGAATGTTGTCATCTGGTCCAGTGTTAGCTACTCCTGACTACTCTAAGCCATTCAAACTATATATAGATGCTTCGGACTGGGGTGCTGGTTCTGTGCTAATGCAAAAAGATGTTGAGGGTATTAATCATCCAATTCATTACTATTCTAAAAAATTTAGTAAATGTCAACAGAATTACTCCACAGTGGAGAAAGAGGCTTTATCATTATTACTAGCTGTTAAAAAAATTGACATTTAGTTATCAGCCAATACTGTTGAAGTGTTTACTGACCACAACCCCTTAACATTTATTGTTAGCATGAAAATTCCAACCAGAGAATATTTAGGTGGTCTTTATTGTTGCAGGAGTACAATTTGGTCATCAAACATATTCCAGGAAAATTAAATGTAGTAGCAGATGCACTTTCTAGATTGCCAAAACCTGGCGTGACTTAGGGTTGTACTATTGCTCAGAGATGTATATATTATTGTGTATCTAGTGTTTATTATATTTCATTTACTGTTTCTTTACAATTACTATGAAATATGTTTGAGGTGTTAATTTTATGAAAAAAAAGTGAAATTCCTTTATGAATTTCTCTTTTTTTTTCTCCATGGCTTAGGAGGGGTGTTACGCACCTTACCTCCTGTGGAGGTTGGTTTCGGTTGTAAAATGTTGGTGGACTCAGTGGAGAGTGTTTATTTAACTAAATCCACAGCTGAGATCAGAGAGGCTGCGAGTCACCATTAATACTCCGCCCAGAAAAGTAGTGCCTTCTCAGCTGGAGATCATCAGAAATAATGTGAACTGGAATAGCCTAACTATGTAAGGGAAAAATGGACTCTATCAAAATGTATGTACGAGGAATATAGTAAATAAAATCATTAATGAGTTTGATTGCATATGTAAAGAATTGAGTATTAAGGGGCGATGATGCAAGAGAGGTGGACACCATCTTAACTGGAGGGGAAGGTGTATCGCTGCCGACCGATCCTGCTATTTGAGGGGTTTTCTCCAGCCGTACAGTCAGATAAGCCTATCCTTGTATATAACCAGGGTTGCAAGATTGGGTAGAGTAATATTACAGAAGCTGGAGAGGTTTTATAAGAGTCCAGGTTTCCTAGAGGCTTAAATATATGTGTCATCGGATGATAGCTGTGGTGGCTGGGTGCACGGTACCAGGTATGGGACAGTGAGCCGTGGGGTGGTCAGAGCCACTTGAGGTTATAAGACTAATACATAGTGATTTTATGTTGTGAGGAAATCGCCTTGTTCAATGTATTCATGTGTGACTCATACGTATAAATTTGTGACTTTGTACTAGGTTGTTTTCCTTGCTCCATGTTTTACTCCCTAGACAACATCTTAAGGACCACCACCACCAAATACTTGATAGGTCTCTGTGACAACAAAATCGTATCACTACTGATAAGATCAGTAAGACACAGGCCGTGATAGGTACTACCAGGTAACCCTCTCTATCATCGACAAATGTCAATGTCTGTACTCACCTAGATGTGCTTGTATGGTCGAGCTAGGCTCATAGCCTCGCCTTCAAAAAGTTCTTAGATATATGCAATGATTTATTTCACTTTCTTTCATTATATTTATATTTAAAACGGTGAATTGAATTTACTTCAACGACTTCTACCTCCAACTTATTCCACATATTAACAACTCTAGCCCAGAAGAAGTTCTTTCTGACGTCCTTGTGACTATTTGTGTCTGTAGTTCCTAGTCTCTTAAAAAAAACGGGTGCATTTTCATGATTTCATAATCATAATTTCAGTTATTTCTAGCAAGGTCTGGTGACTGTGTGGTCATGAGTAATTTGTGACATGCCTAGTTTAGGCCTATTATAAGCATATCACACATTATAAAAATCTTTGAAAGAGTGCTAAGAAGTATGATCGCAAAACACTGAAACAAGTGTCTGCATAACCCTGGAAAACAACCGTTCACAACAGGGCGGTCCTACTTATCACAACTGCTAGACCACTGAGACATGGCTTTTGATGCGCGGTAAGACATATAAAACGCTGATGTAATATACACAGATTTCGCAAAAGCTTTCGACAACTGTAACCATGTTGTTATCGCATACAAAATGCACACAAAAGGAATTACTTCCAAAGTACAGCGATGGATCTTTAACTTCTTAACGAACAGAACCCAAAGTGTAATATTAAACAAAGTAAAATCCGGAACATCCACCATCAAAAGCGCGGACCTCCTGGGTGCTGTATTTGCTCTGCTATTGTCTCTCATGCTCATACCAGACATAGACAAGGATAAAAACTACAGTATTGTATCATTCTTTGCAGTAAACTCAAGGATTTTAGGAGAGTAGGCAATATAGAGGGCACAGGAACTTTCAATCTCATGTTGTTCAAGTCTTGCAATTGGCCACAAAAAATAACATGATTCCTAATTAGGAAAGTTTCAGCTACTGCACTATGCAAAAAACGAAAATATTAAAACAAACACCATATATATAGTGCTGTCAAGGCACACTATTAAAAGTAATAGCAATGTAAAAGATTAATGAGTAATTATGTCGTAAGATCTTACTGCTCAAGTAGAAAATAAAATAGCTGTCACAACTGCAAGAAAATGAAAGGTTGGATAACATGAACCTTTCAAGCATGAGATGCCATACGAATGATATTTTTAAGACACTAGTGCTCTCAAGGTTGGAATATTGCTGCATACTTATGGCCACTTTCATTGCTTATGAAATTGCTGACATGGAGAGCTTGCATGATTTTTCACTGCTAGAATCCACCCAATAAAACTTGTAAATTACTGGGACTGCTTAAAATATTTAATCAGTATTCCTAGCATGCATCCTTGAGAGACACATAATAACTTAGACCTGGAAAATATTAGAAGGACTAGTTCCGAATCTGTACAGAAAAAATAACACCACATGAGACCAGAAGACGTGGTAGGATGTGTAAACTACCACCGTTGAATGGCCGAGGTACAAAAGATAAACTGACAGCGAACTCTGTCAGCATTAGAGGCCCGAGACTTTTCAACACTCTCTATTTGCACATAAGAGGCATAACTAGTCGACTTCTCGCACTAATCAAAATAGAACTTCATAAATGCCTTCAAGTCCCCTGAAATATTGCGGTCCTAGCACCTGTTGTAGTCTAACATATGCTACACCGGTTAACTTGCTCTGTGCATTTGTTAGTTCTGGGCTCATTTTTGAAACATTTAAAGTATTGCTTAAAGTTTATGTATATGTCTCTCAATATCTGGCAGAGTGGTAACATCTAGCCGATGCAAAGGAACCCCTTAAAAATCGCATTTGTTTGTCTGTTGTTTCCAAAATGTTTTAATATGGGGCTTTAGTTGACTGTAGTGATTCTATTTATAAGAATTACATTTAGCTTAATTTATATTACATTTTTACTACATTTATTTCCTCAATAATTATATCATTCTTGTTGACAGGTGTCTTATAATTGGATCTTAAAAAAAAACGTTCTATCTACTTCAAATCTGTCTGTTGGAATTGTAATGCCAATGCATGGTGACGTTCAAGCTGGATGTCTGGGTTTAAGATGTTTAGTATTTCTTCTTCATTTGAGGACAAAATTTTTGTTCGATTTCTGGAAGGGGCAATTTCAATTGGTGCAACTTCAGCAATACTGCCCAGTGTTTGAGTAATTTCAATTTCACTTGAGCTTTGTGTTCCACTGAACTCTACTCCAGTTTTGATTGACATGATTTGATTGTCTTGAAAATATTGATGGTGATTAATAATGTTTAGAATTTGTCTTTTAATGGTTAATTTCAAGCTACCTGATTTACGGAGATTACGAAAATCCTAATACAGCACAAGGTATGCCCCCAGAAAACCAAACCCTACTTCACAGGTCGTCAAAATGCCCCAGGTTTTTGTTCTCCTTGATTTATTATCTATTTAGTCGTTGCACTTGCGTAGGTTTGTTTGACCAGGTAACGAAAATAGAAATATTACTGAAACAATATTGAAGTTATGGTAGTAGTAGTAGTAGTAGGCATCCGTCAATCCCGTGGGGTTATGGAGTGTGTCCTCTCCAGGGCACAGGCCTGGACAGTAATTATGGAGGATCATCTGTTGCCCATACAGCAGATCCACCCTCTCCACGCCACCGATGTGATCCAAGAGAAGGGCAGGCGCCGATACGCTTGGCACCAGTGTCGTCGCAGGAGTTGCCAGAATGTAGCTGTAAACAGCTGCAAACTGCCTTAGGGACTCCGACTCCGGATTTTTCCTCAGGGTTGACTCCCGAAGTCTTTCCCATGAGTGGGTTTAGCCACAAGACAGCAGAGGTTTGAATTCGGGGTTTTCCTTCCCCTAGATGAGCTGCCTTCCCAGGCTAACGAGTCCCATCTGCCCGAAACAACTGGTTTTAAGGCGCCAGAGACCCGCCTTCGCCCCTTCTCCTGTTGGTAGAAGCAGTTCCGCCAGGCCTAGAGGCTAAGCCACACGTGCAGGCCAGGAGCTGGACTTGGTTGTCAGAGGCTATTTGAGACGCACGCCATCAGGGGCACTTTACAGGCTGTGGGAGCTTATCTCCACAACCCTTCCCCCCGGCTGGAACAAACCATGCATAAGTTATGGTAGTAGTAGTAGTATTAGGTAAATAGAAGTCTACTTGGTGTTATCTTTGTTCGTATGAAATAGAAAAGATAAGTGGCAAGGTAGTTAATGATACCAGGTGGCCAGCCAGTCCAGTTGTTGGGAAGATCTCTCGACAACAGCTGGGTAGCGACTCCAAGGTTAAATTTTTAACATCATAAATCAAGGCCTTAACAAGTGTTCATTGATAAAAAATAGTGAGAAGTTAGTGTAAATATGACAGCAGACCTTTACCTAGCACGTGGTTGAAACTGACAATTATTTATTTAAAAAAAATATAAACACTTGTTTACTATTAACTTTTATTACATGTATTCATCCATTCTATAGGTACGGGACACTGTTTCCAATGACAAAATCAATTCATTCGCTAAAACAATTGTTTGTGTTGCAGGTGAGTGTGAATTTTATCTCTCCCGTGAGGAGATCCTGCCCCTGACGTTCTCCTTCACCTGCTCCAGAGGCCATCCCTTGGTGCCTGTCTTCAGCAAAAGGTAGAATTATATATAATTCGCGCACACACACATACACACACAATTCTGAGGCGGGACCAAAGAGCCAGAGCTCAACCCCCCGCAAGGACAATTAGGTGAATTCACACGCCTGCACACACATGAATATATACATATGTTGTACCTAGTAGCCAGAACGTCGTACTTTGCCTACTATGCAAGGCCCGATTTGCCTAATAAGACACGTTTTACTGAATTTATATAATTTTCTAATTTTTTTCTTATGAAATGACACATCTGTCCATTTCATTATGCATCAGTTAATTTATTTAAATTTTGAGTTAAAACTAACGTAGATGTATGACCGAACCTAACCAACCCAACCTAACCTAACCTAACCTAACCTAAATTATCACAACTAAGTCAATAATTTATGGTCTTAATATAATATAATAATAATAATTCAAGTAAACTAAATGGAAACAATTTTTTGAAAATATAGAAAATCACTCAGCCTATTAGGCAAATCCGGCCATGCAGAGTAGGCAAAGAAGTGTGCTCTGGCTACTATATATATATATATATATATATATATATATATATATATATATATATATATATATATATATATATATATATATATATATATATATATATATATATATCTGTGGTTGCATCGAGTCTTTCCTCCTTCTGCAATAAGTTCTGCTTTTAAGGTGTCCTTGGTGGTGACCTTCTTTTGTGTCTCGAGGTCGAATATGTCGTCCAACAGGATCTCCAACCCCACTTTCTGGGCCATCTCACTTGGTCTGGACATAACGTGACAGTTTATACCCAGATTTAGGAGAGTGACTTGGTCCTCAGTGAGGTTGATTCCAGCAAGGTTCAGGAAGCCGTCTTTTGGTCGTGGAATCGCCGTAGGTCCTACCATATAATGTTGTTAGATTGTTGATTATCCTTGTTTCGGTGCTGAGGTGATGTCGATCTGATAGGATGTCGAGGTGTTACTCGATACGAGTACGGAAGTTTTCTTCGATGTTGCTGTTTCTCCATTGGTTTATTGCATGAAGTAGTTGCGTTTTTTTGTCTTTGATTTCATTTTCTGCCTTGTGTATCTGATTTCGAATCAGATCTTGGCGATATTTTATCGTGAAGGCTTGATTCCTTGCTGCTGGGTCGTGCGTTTTAATATTAGTATATTTTGGTAACCGTCTTTCTTGTAAATATATGTTATTAAATATGACCGAAAAAGTAAGATTAATAATTCTAACACGAATTTTCTTAATATTTCTTATGTTTCTTTTCACTGTCGATGGTAATTGAAAAATCAATTCTCCAAAATTCATTATTGATTTTAATCTGACGCGACACTTGACCGCTTTTCGTAATAACTTATTACATTTTCAAAGACTTTAGACTTTGAAAAACGGCCAACCAACTCATGAGAAACTCTCCAGACAAAAAGTATTACACTTTAAAAAGAGACCAACGTCGTCTATTCCTTCAAATACCCACATGGGGACTGTAAACCTCAAAGAACTCAGTATATAGGCAAGACAAAAACATCTCTTTCCAGGCGATTAATGATGCATAAGCAACAGGGCTCCATTAAGGAACTTATAATCTCTTCCCACAACCAGACCATCACCAGAGAAGTCTTAACAAACAACACAGAAATCATCCATAGATACAGCGATAGCAGGCGGCTTGATATCTGCGAGGCAATACACATCAAGAAGTCAACACCAGCAAACAACAGCCAATTAATGCACAACTATTCTACACACTTCAAGACTCTGCACCAATATAGAAGCATCAAGAAATATGGGCCAACAGGCCCTTTGCAGTTACTTCCATTCTTCCCTTTCATCTATACCCATTGAACCGTGTTCTGTCTTGTGTTGAAAGTTTGCTCTGTTTTGTGTTGAAAGTTTTGTTCACCTCATTCAAAACTGTTGTAATATATCACCTCACCTAAATGCGGGTATATAAGATAAAAGCTGTTTAATTGATAGTATAGTAAACTCTGTTTAGTGTTTGCAGGTTATTGTTGTTTGTGTGTACGCTAGTCTTTGAAAATGTAACAAGTTATTACGAAACGCGTTCAAGTGTCGTGTCAGACTAAAAATAAAAAATTAATTTTGGAGAATTGCCTGGTTTACCTCCCTTTCCCCTAGAACAGTGACCTCACCTTGTTCTATTGTGAAGACCTGGAATCTCTTGTTGAGTTCTTCACACACCTCTTTGGTCATTCTCTGTATACCTGTCCTCGCCTTTTCTAAGTTTCAATACCTGTTCTTTCACTGTTGTTTTCCTTCTGATGTGACTGTGGAGTAGCTTGGTTCGGTCTGGCTTTGTTTGCTATATCTTTTTCATAATTTTTCTCTACTTCTCTTCTCATCCTGACATACTCATTCCTGGTTCTCTGGTATCTCTCTCTGCTTTCTGGTGTTCTGTTATTCCGGAAGTTCCTCCACGCCCTTTTGTTCAGTTTCTTCGCTTCCATACATGCCCTATTATACATGGATTCTTCTGTTGCTTCTCGGATTTTTCCCTTTGGGCCAGGATGAACATGTTTACTGCCTCCTGACACTTTTGGTTAACATAGTTCATCATATCTTGTACAGACTTATCTCCGAGGTCTGTGTCCCAAGGTATTTCCCTTAGGAAACTTCTCGTCTCTTCATAATTCCCCATTTGGTATGCCAGCCTTTGTTTCCTAGTTCTTTTTGTGGGAGATAATTCCTAGCTCTACCAGGTACTCAAGTTCAATACCAATTCAATGTTGTGTGTGTGTGTTAGAAAAGTATATATAGTAGACATAATAAAGGAACAAATTGGACAAAGGCGGCCCAAGAGCTAATAGCTAGATTCTGCAGATACAAAATAGTAAATACACACCATACATTCACACATACACAAAGTTTTGGAAAAGAACTTGCTGCCAAACACGTAAGTGATGAGACGAGAGGCGAATTGCATGAAGGAATGTATATATATATTTGTAATGTATCATATGTTCGGCAACACAGTTGAGAGGAGCGGCGGGCTTGACAAGTCACAGGTACGGGACGTGAGATTCGGGTCAACTTCCTGATAACATACAGGAAAGCTTGTATTGTGTAGTTGTCAGCTTTTCCTCTTTATTATTCTCAATAAATATATTTGTTTTATATAAAATGTTATCTCTGTTGATGCATGTCAACCTGATCATTCATTTTAAGTATTCTAAAGTTTGCCTTAGCCTAGTTAAGTCGCTCATTTAAATAAGTTAATTTTATATAATTTACCATTCGTTATGTTGTGAGGGAGGGGGGGGGCGCTCCGACGCCAGTTAGTTGGTCTGATAAGTTATGTCTGTTTTATCTCTCTATCTTGTCTAAAATAGTGCAGTTATTAGGGAGAATTCTGATT
>WNGS01121404.1:23702-33970 GCA_020271785.1 Procambarus virginalis
GGCTCTTGCAACTACTGCAACCTTCGCCACAAGAATGCTCTAGAGAGTTTAGTCCTAATTGCCCACAATATGTCTTACGACATGGGCTTAATTTTGAGGGAGTTTGCCATGGTTCAAATATTAAGAGCAATATCCTCATGAACAGGGGACTAAATATCTTAAGGTGGAAATAGGCAACCTTAAATTTCTTGATTCACTGGCTTTTATTACGGGCAGTCTTTCGTCCCTAGCAAAGACCCACATTGATTCAGCCAGCCCCTTACATTCACTCACTCAATGATAGAAGGTTTACCCGAAGAGAGTCATAACCTACTCTTAGCGGGAAAACAGTTTTTCCCTTATGAATATGCCACAAAAATCAGCCGCTTTAATGATGCAACACTTCCCCCTATTGAAATGTTTTACAGCTCCTAAACAATCAACCATCACCTTGGAGGAATATAGACATTCTAAATTAGTATGGGAGGCAACAGGATGTAACTCCTTAAAGATTACCTCCTAGTTTATTTGAGGTGTGATGTAGGCTTACTAGCTGACATTTTTACTCACCATAGGGTAATTCTAAATGATATCTATTCTTTAGAATGACTCATTACTGTAGCCTCCCAGGCTACTCCTACGACTGCTTCTTGAAAAGCAGCAAAATATCATTGAGTTAAGTGCAGATGTCACGTTACACATCTCTTGTCACAAACATACGAGGGGGTTTTACAACTGCAGTTAGGAGTTACGTCAGAGCTAACAACCACTATGTCAACCCATCTTTTACCCCTCAGGAGGATAGTTCTTCTTTCTTACTAATTTAGATTACAACTCTCTTTACGGGAGTTGTATGACTAAGAAATTACCCTATGGGGGTCTAAGAAGGTTGTCATCTGATGAGATGAACTCCTTCATTAGTGAAGGGAAGATAATGACAGAACAGCCATTCTCTTCTAACAAAGGGTACTGGCTCTTAATTGACACCAAACATAAGACCTGAAATAGCTAGACTAACAGATGATCTACCCCTTTGTTTACACCATAGAGGGATAAGTATGGAGGATATCTCACCATTTAGTAAGGGACTTCTGGAAACTAATAACATTACAAAACTCCCTAAAAAAAATATTAAGCTGGTTGGGGATCATCTCCCCAAAAAACATTATTTCATATCTCTACACCTCTTACAGCTATTTATTGAGATAGGACTTGAAGTAGAGACTATACACGCCATTTACGAGTTCCACCAGTCAGATTTTATGGCAGAATTTGTTAACACCAACGTTAACAATAGAAATGCCTCCACTAGTAACGATAGGAAAACACTATTTAAATTACTAACAAATAGTGTTTTTGGTAAAACACTATTGAACCCAGCCCGTTATGCCATTGACACCAAACTAGTGACTTCTGCTAGGGCATTTTTACGTGAGGTGAAGAATCCTTGCTTTAAACGTATGGTGCATTTAGGTGACAATAAATTATTGTCCGTCAGTTCCAGACCATTCATTAAAATTACTCACCCTAATTACATTGGGTTCCAGATTCTTGAGCTAGCAAAATACAGCATGTACCATTTTTGGTACAGGGTACTTAAGAAGCACTATACAGATAGGACAGCACTGATATACAGCGATACCGATAGTTTCATCATCAGTTTAATGACTGAAGATGTCTTTATCGAGATGGGGAAAGAACCCCTTAAATCGTGGATGGACACAAGTAATTTTCCTGAAACTCACTCCTTATATGATCCTACTAAGAAGGGTGTTCTAGGACTTTTAAAGTCAGAGGTTTCAGACAGACACATCCTTGAAGTTGTAGCTCTCAAGCCCAAAATGTATAGTTTGCTGTTGCATGACAATTCAAATTCCATTACGGCTAAGGGTATCCCCGTGCTGTGCAAAGATCTTTAACACATAACCATTTTAAAGAGACCCTACACAGTAATGGAGTAGTAAATACTTTCCAATATTCCCAAATTAGGAATGTAGAAGGGCAAATTGTCTCCACCCATAATTCTAAACGAGTTTGAGTGTATTTGATGATAAACGCTATTACCTAAATAAATACAAAAGCCTAGGCTATGGTCATCCAGACATACCACCTGAGCCCCACCCATCCGCCTCAGCCCAAGGGGTGACCGCTGGAAGTGAAAGTGATGACGTCATCGAGCCACAAGGAGAGGAAGGACAACACCATTCCAGTGAGAGTGAACGCTATGACGTCAGCACCCCACTAGGGGAGGAAGAACCACAACACTCCTTTCTCCCTCTGGATGATGACTCATTGTCATCATCATCACCCCAGGAGGAGGGGGAAGACCCCACAACGGACCTGTGGGCACGGAGGAGGGGTCTAGTTAATCAATATTATGGGGGGGAATTAGATTACGACTACGTTTAAGCCACTATGTACTTTTGTTAATATATTGTATAAAACAAGTATTATTTCTTTTCACCCTCTTTTATTTTGAGTATATATATCCTATATAGCCCGGACATATATGCATATAGTCCTGAAGGGGCCATTCAGTCTT
The DNA here is from genome assembly GCA_020271785.1 of Procambarus virginalis. NCBI lineage: Eukaryota > Metazoa > Arthropoda > Malacostraca > Decapoda > Cambaridae > Procambarus > Procambarus virginalis. Next base: position 26,224 of record WNGS01121404.1, read on the forward strand.
GTTCGATATATTTCCTTTAATTAGCCCTAAATAATGACAAGGTGTTTAACCCTTACACTGCTCAGGGGTCCTGGGGACATTTACACCCCTGTGCGCAAGAAAAAACAAAATTCAAAAAAATTTTTCGTCTTCTAAACATGTTAATTTGTGTCCCCTGAGCACGGGAAAAATAGCAAAAAATCGTAGGTCACATATTTTGGGCGCAATTGACTGAGGAAGTCTGGCAAAAAGTGGGCGTTGACAGAGCGGTCGTCAGGGCCGGTCAGCGTCACCCGCGCTGACAGATGGGAGTTGCCACAAAGATATTATTACCTAATTGTTTCAATGTCCCGATTGATTTTTTCTTAGTTTTTTTGCAGTAATATTATTCAATAGTGTGTATTGTAATATATTTATATAATAAAAGTGGTGAATAATCGCTATACTCAAACGTATGGTGTGCATATTAGTAATTCAATTATTATGTTCATAAAACAATAAACAAATAGTTTTGCTGCTATTACACTCTATACACAGGTTATATATAAGTATCTGCATATTTTGGTTACCATAACGAACCACTAAGTTGGTATTGAGAGTCGAAAAGCAACGAAGAGTTACCGCCACACACCAGCCAGCCACTCGCTGCCACTCCCTCAACACACGCACTAAACTTTCTCCCCCAACAATACCATTTGTGGTGTTATTACACTATATACAGACGTTATATATAAGTATGTATATTTTTGTTCACCACAACTGTACAGCTAAGCTGATATAGTTAGTTCAGGGACTAAGAGTCGTCGGTATACACAGCTGGCGGCTGGCGGCTCCCTCACTCATTCAAGGTCACACGCACTAAACTTTCTCTCCCAACAATACTGTTTTCAGTGTTATTACCCTATATACACATATTATATATAAATATCTACATGTTTTATGCACTGTAACTGTACACCTAAGCTTGTAGTGCGCCCAAAGAGCATAGTGGCCACCCTCTAAACAGCTTGACAAATCGTGCAGACGACGTCACCTCCGTCACCCAAATGGCTGCTCCCAGCATAATCCTTTGCTGTTATTACACTAATACACACATTATATATAAGTATCTACATTTGTGTTCACCATAGAGAACCACTGAGCTGGTATGGTGAATGTAAACAATAACAGGTGGCCACACAGTCAGTAAACGATGCTGTCTCCCTGTCTCTCAGCATCACTCCTCCCACAGCGCTAATTATTACAACAATCCTGCTATTATCACAACCCTGGTTATTTATATCACAGTCACGGGTCATCTGTAATATTGTCATCACTAAATAATAACAGTTATATATTTATTTTGACATTTTTGGTGATGCTGTGGTCACAAGCTGAACAGCAATGCTGATCGCTCATGCTGCGTGCGCCAGCCTTGGTTGCTCCAACAGTACTGTGGAGCACCTGAGATCTCTCAGGTTGCTCCACAGTATCTCCACAGCTCCACAGCAGGAGATGGCAACCTCTCACACCTGAGATTATTGCCCACGATTTTTTTTAAATGGCGTCTGTTTACAAGAGCCCTGAGGAAGCTACTGTGAACCCCGTGTAGCCGCGGGCCATTTGAATCGGGAATGGCACCCAATGACGTATATATACGCCATGCGCACCGTCGGACATGTTACTCAGGGCGTATATATACGCCATGCGCAGTTTAAGGGTTAAGGAGATACCCAGAGTAAGTGAAATATGGTGAGAGCTCACCGTAGACTACATTTGAGGTGGGTCTATCTGGCTCCCCGCCTCTGAGTCCATTGTTTGATAAGTACCTCCCATTGTTTGTTAAGTGTCCCTATCTGGCACGAAATATACTACTAATGTTTCTTACAGCCATTAAATATCATTCACAATTTATTAATGAATTTGACAAAAAAAAACATAAATTTATATTTAAATATGTAAAACAATTTGTAATACATTAGGAACAAAATAGTTTTAGATAAACCGTTTATTATAAAAGATATGTGTTTCGATTTTTGGAATAAAAGTTTCTCAATTGCTCTCCTGCACCATTCTCAAGACAAGTTATTCGTACACCTATGGGAAAACGAAAATGAAAGTTTTCGAAACGTTGTGTGTTTACTGGGTAATACTCCACTAAGGTTCGGTCTGACTCACAGTCAACGATTTGTAACAAACTCAAGGAGCACAGCCGGTGCATCTACCTGCCACTAAATCTCAGGGTACAGTGTCACCTACTAGTTCAATCAAACTACATGATGCTCACTCTCACAAATAACGAAACAGGAAACTTGTTAACTGGCTACTCCAAGTAGCATGTAACAAGTCATATTCCCATTTCTCACCTCTGCCTCCAGGCGCCAAAATGTCTTTCACAGCAACATCACTGAAACTGCTATCTTGGGTAAATGATCAGTAGACTTTTCCTTGAAAAATATAATACTCGAATTTCTTAAATATTCTGCACCTATCAGCCTTCCTATAACTATATGCACCTAACAGCCTTCCTATATTGTGACGGGATATAGTTATCAATTTGATTAGGATTCTGAAGTGTCATAGGCTGTCAAAAGTCTTATTGACGTGTTTGGTAGTAATTATTGCATTTTGCTTTCAAATGCTGTTAGATGCAACATATATGCAAGATGGTGTGGCCGGCGATGCACGAGTCGAGCCTGTGCCTCATAACTGTCCATCACATCCTCATCATTCCCGAAATAGACCATCCTTGTCTCTCTTCGCACTCACTCTCCCTGCCTTACCTACATGATTGTAACTATACTCATTTTACACTGTCCTTATCTCTGCAACATCTTCACATCATCTCTCCCAACACCTTCAAAATCTCCTCCATAGACACCATCCCTGTGTTTCCCCTCAGACACCTTCCTCATGTTTCCCCTCACTCACCTTCCTTGTGTTTCCCTTCAAACACCTTCCTCATGTTTCCCCTCACTCACCTCCCGTGTGTTTCCCTTCAAACACCTTCCTCATGTTTTCCCTCACTCACCTTCCTTGTGTTTCCCTTCAAACACCTTCCTCATGTTTCCCCTCACTCACCTTCCTTGTGTTTCCCCTCACATACCTTTCTCGTGTTTTCCCTCACACACCTTCCTCGTGTTTCCCCTCACTCACCTTCGTGTTTTCCCTCACACATCTTCCTCGTGTTTCCCCTCACACACCTTGCTCATGCTTCCCCTCACACACCTTCCTTGTGTTTCCCCTCACACATCTTCCTCGTGTTTCCCCTCACACGCTTTCCCCATGTTTCCTCTCACACACCTTCCTCGTGTTTCTCCCCACACACCATCCTCGTGTTACCCCTGACACACCTTCCTCGTGTTTCCCCTCACACACCTTCCTCGCATTTCCCCTCACACATCTTCCTTATGTTTCTCCTCACACACCTTCCCTGCGTTTCCCTCACACACTTTCATCGTGTTTTCCCTCACACACCTTCCCCTCTCTCAAAGCATATATTTTCTCTGTCTTTCCTCTTCACGCACCCTCCTTGTCTCCCTCCCATCTACCTCTCCATACATTCTCCACATCTGCCTCCTCACTCCCTCCCCATCACCCCTCACCCCACTCCGTACCCATGTCCCCCAACACACATTCCTTTCCTCATACCATCACATTAACAATGTTTCCTACACATTATCTCCATCACTCTAACCAAGAGGTTGCACCCTGAATGCAAATCTGACATCTGAACATATATGTTAAATGTAATTATATCGATATGTTTAACTGAGAATTTATCTCTCTGTCAGTCTGTGAATCTCCCCAAGGTTGTAGGCCTGTTGCTTCGGTCTAGCCTTTCCCATAGTTCACACATGAAACATGTGAGGTATGAGAGTATCCTAGTTCGGTCGGTGTCGCTCCAGTGCCACACTTTAAGAAATGTCGGCAACTAACCTACCCTCTGTCCCAATTATGATTACCGTGACATATAGTCTGAAACATTGGTTGTGGTGTCCATTGACTTATATAGAATTTCAGTGATCCATTAAAAAAATTGAAGTGAGAGATGGCGGATGGATTATGAGGAGAAGGACATAGGGGAGGAGGAGGAGGGTTGAAGAGAGGTAAGGAGAGATGGGAAGAAAGGTGGAGAGAGGGAGAGGGTAGAAAAGAAGGAGAGATGATAAGGCGATGGGGGAGAGAAAAGTGGAGAGAGAGGGAGAAAGAGGAAGATTGGGCTATAGGGTGGTGAGAGAAAGAGAGACGCGAGAGAGAAGAGGGTTGAAAACAGATAGGTGATTGATTGGGAGAAATATGGAGCTAGGAAGAGACGAGTTAGAGACAGCTGGGTACTGTTATGAACCTTACCTCCTGTGGAGGTTGGTTTCAGTTGTAAAATGTTGGTGGACTCAGTGGAGAGTGTTTATTAGACTAAATCCACAGCTGAGATCAGAGAGGCCGCGAGTCACTATTGATACTCCGCCCAGTACAGTAGTGCCTTCTCAGCTGGAGATCATCAGAAATAATGTGAACTGGAATAGCCTAACTATGTAAAGGAAAAATGGACTCTTATCAAAAAGTATGCATGTGGAATATAGTAAATAAAATCATAAATGAGTTTGATTGCATATGTAAAGAATTGAGTATTAAGGGGCGATGATGCAAGAGAGGTGGACGCCATCTTGACCTGAGGGGAAGGTGTATCGCTGCCGACCGATCCTGCTATTTGAGGGATTTTCTCCGGCCGTACAGTCAGATAAGCCTATCCTTGTCTATAAATAGGGTTGCAAGATTGGGTAGAGTAATATTACAGAAGCTGGAGAGGTTTTATATGAGTCCAGGTTTCCTAGAGGCTTAAATATATGTGTCATCGGATGATAGCTGTGGTGGCTGGATGCACGGTACCAGGTATGGGACAGTGAGCCGTGGGGTGGTCAGAGCCACTTGAGGTTATAAGACTAATACATAGTGATTTTATGTTGTGAGGAAATCGCCTTGTTCAATGTATTCATGTGTGACTTATACATATAAATTTGTGACTTTGTACTAGGTTGTTTTCCTTGCTCCATGTTTTACTCCCTAGACAATATCTTAAGGACCACCTCCACCAAATACTTGATAGGTCTCTGTGACAACAAAATCTTATCACTACTGATAACATCAGTAAGACACAGGCCATGATAAAATTGGGTAGCCTGTCCGAGAGCACCTCACATATTGAGCAGCCTGATCGAAAGCCTAATAAAAGTGAATAGCCTGTAGGTGTAACCTGACATAAAAATTGTGTAGCTTATTTATTCACTTTAACTTGTATACAAATTTAGAATATTTTTAATGTTGGTATAATATGAATATGTACTTTATTACTTATTTATGTTCATTTTATTAATCTTTATGAAAAGTGTTTTAAGAAATTTTTGTGTGTCCTTGAGTGTAAAAAACTTACCAGTTGACAGGGCAGTCAAGTAAACTAAGCACTGTCCTTATCAGTTTTCAAAACAAACTCTCAGCCTAAAAAGAGAAAGGTGGTGCAGAATTATAAATTTGTGTTGGAGTCTGCTGTATCTCAGCACACTAAAAATGGATTTGGTAGCACAACAAATTGTCGACAATCCTAGTGTTGAGGGTTTGAAAGCGGCAAAAAAGTCTATCCTAGTGGCCGTTGGCAAGCACTATGGACTATTATTGCATATGGGAATGATGAAGACGGAACTGCTAAGAGAAATAATGATACACTGGGTAGATGAGCAAATTCTCTTACAGGAAATATTAGAGCAGTCCCCGTCCACCAGTGGTGCAAATGTTGTAACTACAGGAAAGGTGGAGACTCAGTTGCAGTGGCAGGCAGAATTGGAACTAAAGAAGTTGCAGTTTGAGGCAGAGCAAGCTCAGAAGAAGATAGAGGCAGAGCAAGCTCAGAAGAGGCTAGAGGCAGAGCAAGCTCAGAAGAGGCTAGAGGCAGAGCAAGCTCAGAAGAGATAGAGGCAGAGCAAGCTCAAGAACTAGCTATGAAGAGGTTAGAAGTGGAGCTAGCTCAGAAAAAATAGAGTTACAGATTAGGCTAGCAGATTTGGGAATTAGATCAGAAAATACCGGTGTTGACGATTTAGGAACACCTGGGCAGTTAAAGATTAACAAAAATGTCAAGTTTCCTCTATTCTGTGAGTCTGACCCAGACCAATTCTTCATTCATTTTGAAAAGTTAGCACGGAGTATGGAATGGCCTGAAACACAATGGGTATCTCTTCTTCAAGGTCAGTTGGTGGGAAAGGCACAGAAATATTTGCAGCTATGCCTTTGAGTAACAGTTTTGACTATGAGAAGGTAAAAGCAGCCATCCTTACTGCTTATCAACTTGTTCCTGAGGCTTATAGGCAAAAGTTTAGACAACTGAGACGAGACCCAAGTCAAACCTTGGTAGAATTTGCACAAGAGAAATATCACATGTTTAATAAATGGTTAGATGCAGAAAAAATTAGGGATCTGGACTCTCTTAAAAATTTACTCCTAGTAGAAGAATTTTTATCTTGCATACCTTCTAATGTGGCTTTGTATTTGGCAGAGAAATTACCCAGAGATATCTATGAGTTGGCTAAATTAGCAGATGAATATGAGTTGATGCATAAAGTAACTTTTAAAAATAAAATTCAATCAAATAGACAAGGATCTGGTCGAGCAGTAAACTCCTCAGTCAGATTTGGGTCCCACATGTACCCAACAGCAGGTCAAGGAAACACTTTTTCAAAGGTGTCAGGTGGTAAAGAGAGTAATGTGAAACCCAAAGAGGATCACACTAGTAATAAGCCTCCCCAGAGTTGAAACAGTGTTCCTACTGCCATAGGAGGGGTCATGTTGTTAAGAGTTGTTGGTTTCTTCACCCAGAAAAGAGGCCTATGGCACTCACAGTGTGTGATGGGAGGAAAACCAAATGTGTAACAAAAATAATGGGAAAAAAGCACTTGCTATAAATCATTTTGGAGAGTTTATATCAAATGGAAAATTACAGTGTGCAAATGGTTTGTGGCATGATGTTAAAATTTTGAGGGATACAGGAGCATCCCAATCTTTATTATTAGAGAGTGTGTTACAAATATACAGTCTACAGAGACTGGGGAGGTAATGATTATACAGGGAATCACTGGAGATTTCCAGACTGTACACTTGAGAGAAGTAAACCTAGACTGTGATTTTATTAAAGGCAAAAGTTTAGTAGGTGTTAGTCCTAAATTACCAGTTGCTGGCATTGATCTAATTGTGGGGAATGATCTTGCTGGTAATCGAGTTAAAAGAGATGACCACCCAATAATGCTAACTAAGCCAGAGGTGATTAGGGCATGGACAGATCCTGAGGACAAGGTAATGTACCCAGCATGTGCCGTGACCCAGTCAAAATCAGAGTCTCAAATATCACAAACTCCCAATAATGTAAGTCAGGAGACAAAATTAGAGGTTAACAAATCAAATAGTGAAGTGGATCTTTGTGACACTTTTATGGCCAAGTTGGAAGAAGCAGATGGGAACAGGATGGGGAGCACCTCCACCAAACCACCTAGGAAAAGGGGTAAGGGAGAGTGTAGTCCAGTTACCACATCTGGCTCTTCAGACTTGAGATCAAAATCAAATTTTATTCATCAGCAAAGAACTGATCCTACGTTGACTGACTTGCATAATAAGGCAGTAACTGAACTAGAAGCAGAATCGGAGGCTATGACTTATTACTACACTAAAGAGGTGTTGATGCGGAAGTGGAGACCTAGGAGCTCACCTGTGTCACACACTTGGGAGGTAGTTAATCAAGTGGTCC
>WNGS01121410.1:0-11979 GCA_020271785.1 Procambarus virginalis
AGACAATAAAAATATACATCTCAAAGTAGCTTAGGCTATTTCTACCCCCCCCCTCTACCTCAAGTCCCTCAAGGGGCGCACAAATTCATTGAGTACAAATACACAAATCACAATACAAGAATCCCATTTAACATAGCAGGTTAAAATAGGAAGCACAGCATATAAGTGTTACAAGTTACAAGGCAACAAGTGAGAAGGCGGTGGAGGCCAAAACCGGAATTGCACACTGATTTTAATGCAGATATGTCGTGATTATCATAATATAAAGATGTTAAGGCACGAAAACCTTTTTATTCGTTAAATTGTATAAGGCAATTAAAAGAACCTAACTCACAGCCCTCTGTTCAAGTCCCTCAACATGCTAAACATATACTCACTCTACACATTCTCGTGTGCTATCTACATGTACAAAACCCTTGTGCATGGTCGGGCTTCGGTTGGTGCATGGTTGTGCTTCAGATATATATATGTAATATGTGTGTGTATATGTGCAGAAATAATATTAATAAAACAATTAACATCGTGTAGTGTACTTTATATATCAAAATATATTACTTTGAAACACATATCATTCACTAAAAAAAATTGGGCTACTCTATTACAAGTTCGCTACTTTTAGACCGTCAGCTCGCTACTTTCAGCAATTTAGAGCTGGCAACCCTGGGTCAAAGCTCTGGCGACAAGCCGGGCGCGCGCTTTACCACTACGCCACAGACACTGCTCCGTGGCGTAGTGGAATTTTGAATTTTGAAACCTGACTAACCTAGCTCAAATCAAATCAAACCAATCTAATCCAACCGAGGATATAGTGCGTGTTGTCCTCGCATTTAAATCGTCAGTCTGTGGCTGCTATCGCGGGGTGCTTGTTTGTGTTGCATCTGACCATAAATAATCATCATTGAGTTTCTTAACATTAATTGGCCAATTAGCCCCATCTTGCTTTTAAATTAGCCCAAAAAGTAGCAAGTAGCGAAATTGAAAATTTGGGAGCGCGGGGCTCTCAAAATTAGCCCAAATCGCTACTTGTAGCCCAATCTGGCAACCCTAATGGTAGGTGTGAAGCCATTCTTGTAACTCACTTCTGGTACATTCCTTAAGAGATAGTAAATTATTACATCTCACGCACGTACAATAAATCAATTGATCAATAAAATGACATATATTTATTATATATATAAAACTATTTATAATAAACTTTGTATGAATCCAGCTTGAATAGTTTATAAATTAAAATTATTAACAAATAGTAAATGAACGTTTAATAATGCAACCCGGGTTACTGATCACGAACGTCAACACCGCTGAGGGACATTCCTGCTGCTTTCCTCTGTTCAGGTAGGGGGTCCGGGGATACCGTAAAGAATATATTCTCGTCGAGAAGGGGAAACCTTTATTCAAATCGACGTATCAAACTGCAGGCTCAACTGGAATTTTTGTGTAGATTATTTAGTAAATAAATGCTGTATTTTGCATTTATATACAATATATTTTTTTCCTATTAGGTGAGCTGACAGTCATTATTTGTACATTATTCGCTGATTAACAGTAAATTAGGCATGCTATGGCTATGGCTCTTAGGTGTATGCTTTGGCAAGCGAAAATACTGTACAAATCTGGTGTACCCCAACTTGAACCACTATCCAAGCATGGAGATCTCATCTTCAGATGGATAAGAACTAAGTTTTTGACTCAAATCAGGAATGATTGAGGGCCACAGTAGTAACAACACTGCATATCAGACATGGCTGGGCTGATATAACTGAAACGTTTGAAATACTGAACAATTTAGATGATATTTAGTAATTTGTTTTGTCGGTGACTGGCAGCCTGTGTATATATTTATAACAGAAGACACCATCACAGTAAAAGGAGAGAACTGTGTGGCACAATGTTACCTGTGATGGCCCACAAGCGTGAAGCTGCGGCCAATCCTACCTGCTTGATACCTGCGTGAAGGGGTTCTGGGAGTTCTTCTACTCCCAAAGCCTGGCCCAAGGCCATGCTTGATTTGTGAGAGCTTGGCCCAACAGGCTGTTGCTTGGAGCGGCCCACAGGCCAACATTTCTAATCTACATGAAAGACCTACCAGAGGGTCTGCAGAATAGGGCCTGCAGGCCCTATTTCTAATCTATGTGAAATACTTACTAGAGGTCCACCAGCACTTGTACAACATACATAAACAGCTCCAAGTGGGGTGAATGTTTAGGGACGAGTGAATGGTTTGGTGGATGTGCCTTCAGGTTTCGTCTCTTGACTCATAAATTGGTCTATTCTGCTGAATTGTATGCTATAGATTATGAACTAATGTCAACCCATGGCAGATTAGTCATCTTTACTTGCTGTACAGTTCATAGTCACTGACACAAATGAAATACTAGCCAATATTTGTAATAAATTCCATATTAGCAATAAAAGCATCATATTGATCTGGGTTCCTCAAAACATCAAAACATACATGTTAATTGATTGTCTTTCTTAAAGTACAATAGTTAACTATTATCATGTAGTTAGGCCATAATTGTGAATACTGTATTTAGTTTATATATTATGTGTATATTGGTACTGTACATGAAAGTATAAAGTTTGTATACATGTCATGAGTTTGTATGTCTAATGACCTTCCATAGTTCAGTGGCCATTGAACCCAACATTTGATGATTCGTGACTCCTAGTTCAACGTAGGTGCTGAATCTATGTCTAGGTCAGACTCCACATGTGAGTTGCTAGAATCTGTGTTGAGATTTTTCCCTGTTAGGTTGAGATTTGTTAGCATCATTCTTCACCAACCCAAATTGTTTTGGTGCCTTCTTAGTTTTCTCTTCCATGGCTGACTGGAAGTCGTAGTGTTTATTTTGCTTTGCCAGACTTGAGTTATTTTTGTTTCTAAAAAGCAAGAATCTTGTTTGCCTACACTGGGTTCAGGAAGCTATCTCATGTACTGTATATATTGTCTGGGTCCCTAGGGGCCGGTAGATCGTCTTCTGGTCCATCCTCAGTGTGAGGTGGCAACCAGTACCGGCTCCCTCCAAATAGCCAGGAGCCATCAGAAATTTGTCACTGATACATTCCACAATGGCATAGTTTTTCTTTCTCCAACAGTGGAATGGCGACTACAATATGTTGTTACAGAACGCATTAAAAGAACATCTAGAATAATATATATAGAATAATAAGAATAATATATGTATATATATATTAAATGGCCCAGTGCCATTATAACCTCTTATCACAACAACATATACCAGTAGGGTTTAAAACCTTGTGATGTCATCTGTGGACTTACAACTAGAATACAGTACAGTACAATCACCCACATTTACTACCAACAGTTAGCAAACTGGGAATATTTAGCTAAAATTTCTGGTTATGGGAAGTACTTAATACTGTACTTATCATTTTGAATGAAATATTTACACATTTCTTGTACATTTGTTATAGAGTTGTCTCTGAGTTCACGTATCTTTTCACACTTCATCACACGGTTACGGAGGATGTGCGAATAATTTTGACGGCAATTTACATTTTGTCAGATCTACATCAGCAGGTAATGAAAATTCTAAAAGATACTTATAGCAGAGTCTAAGCCAATCAGTAGTAACATCTATGAGTCTGCTGATTTTATTGTATAATCCATAGATGTGTGGCTCTTCTGGCATGATAGTATAATGATAGTTGGAATTATTAGTGATGACTTTACTTTGCCATAGATCTACAAGGTATTGTTGAAGTTCTTGGTGTATTATTTCTCTTAGACTAATTAAGGCTATATTATTCATCTACCTAGAAATAGAACAACTCCTGACTTATATATCAGCTGGACTTTACAGGAAAGTTCATAGATATTACTTTTTTCAAGATTTTTCTTTGGGCAGGGATGGTCTGGTGTTGTCTTGGCTGACAATGGATCTTTGCTGCAAGGGCACAGTTTTTCTGCCACAAGGCTCATTTTTGCCAAAATTTATAAATACTGCATTAACAGAAACTGGAAGTACTGTATTCATAGTTATTTAACAGCCTCACCACTTAGCCTAAGTAACAAATACAGTACAGTACTTCTATTTCCAAATTAATTCGTTCAACAACATGCCAAAATTATTTCAGTATGCTCTCCTCAATCTTGCTGCATATTGATATTTGCATTCCACATCTCTCTTGTTCTCATATTTGTATATTGAATGATGTCAAGGACATTTTGGCTGTGGTGCTCATCATTTCTCTTTACTCTATTTCTTTACTTTATCTTGTCTCCTAATGCCAATAATTACTTACTCTCTCCATCTCTTTATTGCATTTGCAGTCTTTACTTTATCTGTTCTCCCAACATCACACATGCTTCTCAGCTTGTTCATTTCTACTCCTTTAACTCTTGATTTTTCACGTCCATACCATACCATATTGCAACCATACTACCATTCCTAAATGCACAGCCTCCCGGGCTTGGTGTCTTTTTGATAATTACTCCTTCATGCAGACTTTTTGCTGTGTCTATTGAAGATCAAAGGTGTTGGAGAAAAAGTGGTAATCCATTCCACAAGATTACTATGGAACAGAAGATATAAGGAAGTGAAGCTTGGTATTAAATACTTAATTGGCAAAGGACACAGTTGAGCTAACTATAAGAACCTACTGCAGTGTAATTTGCAAGTTCCCTTAGAGATTCTGTAAAGATTCTTTTGGCAATGTACTGTCCAAAAAAGCAAATTGACTTAAGAAAAATAAGTCAAGGAATATGTAACTATACTACAATGGTTTATTACAGCTTATGGTATATTATATGAACCTTCCATAAGTGTATCCTTTACATTTAATAATACAGTTATGTTTGTTTCCAGACACAATCTTTACTGTTCATTATAAAGATGGTTATGATTATTGGACTGGAAGGCAGTGCCAACAAGATCGGTGTAGGCATAGTGCAAGATGGAAAGGTGTTATCCAACCCTCGCCACACATACATCACACCACCTGGCCAAGGTTTCATTCCTCATGACACTGCAAAACATCACCAGGTAGGTATGTGATTTGTCTTGCTATACTGGGATATATATGTATATATGTAGTATAGCATTTTCCACTCCATGAAAGTGGGATATAGGGTAATACAGTAATTGTTTATTAGAGGCCAACATGAACTAACATTGAACTAAAATCAAAGCAGTCCTCGTGGCATAGTTGTAAAACACTCGCTCAGTGTACAGCAAGTGCTTTAACCTGGGTTGTTAAACACTTCGGTGGGTCGTATTCTGGGAAAAATTAGGATTAAGGACTTGCCGGAAATGCTATGTGTGCTAGTGGCTGTACAAGAATGTAAGAACTCTTCTACAGTATATATAAATAAATAAATAAAACATCTTTAATCACATTACATAAAAATAAAGTAACCTGAAGAAGGACTTTTAACACATGGAAAGGAGCCTATTTTTATCTCTAACCACTTTGCAGTGAGTTTGGCGCTACAGTGCTTTTTGCTCCACATGCAGCACCTACCAATCTTTACCTCTTTAATTTGTAAATGTAAATTTGTTTTAATTCATGTTGTGTTCCAACTTCAGTTTATATTTTTAGAACCCTATTTACTCAGCCTTGTTAAACCATTTCATCCAGCATAATAAAATCATCTTGATAGATTATCATACCTGTGTAAAAAATACTATAAAACACTTATTTAATACTGAATTTTATACCTCAAATATTTACCTCTAGTCATGTCCCCATTTTAATGTGTACTAATGAGACATTGTTGATCACAGGCTCATGTGTTGGAAGTTCTGAACCAAGCACTTGCAGAGGCATGTGTTGACCCTCAAGATGTTGATGCCATTGCTTTCACAAAAGGCCCTGGGATGGCTGCACCACTAATTAGTGTTGCAGTGGTGGCCAGAACCATTTCCCAGCTTTGGAACAAACCCCTTGTTGCTGTTAATCACTGCATTGGACACATTGAAATGGGGAGGCTTGTCACGGGGGCAGAAAATCCAACTGTACTCTATGTAAGTGGAGGCAACACACAAATTATTGCCTATTTAGAAAAGAGATACAGAATTTTTGGAGAAACTATTGACCTTGCAGTTGGAAACTGTTTGGACAGATTTGCAAGGATCCTGATGCTTTCAAATGACCCAAGTCCAGGTTATAATATAGAACAAATGGCAAAGAAAGGTAAAAAGTTCCTTCCTCTTCCATACTGTGTAAAGGGTATGGATGTCTCCTTTTCTGGCATCCTCTCATACCTAGAGGAGCGTGCAAATAAACTACTGAAGACCAAACAATACACTAAAGAGGATCTGTGCTTTTCCCTGCAAGAAACAGTCTTTGCCATGCTGGTAGAGACTACAGAACGAGCCATGGCTCACTGTGGATCCCAGGAAGTTCTCATTTGTGGAGGCGTTGGCTGCAATTTAAGGCTTCAGGAGATGATGAACAAGATGTGTGAAGAAAGGGAAGCAAAGCTGTATGCAACAGATGAGAGTTTCTGTATAGATAATGGAGCAATGATTGCCCAAGCTGGATATCTCATGTATAAATCTGGGATTACAACACCACTTATGGATACTTGGGTTACTCAGAGATTCAGGACTGATGATGTTCCTGTAACATGGAGAGAATAAATTGCCTTGATTTATATATATATTTTTTTTACATACTGCTGTACATGCATGTAATAAACTATTTGACATTTGCATTGAAAACCCAAATAGGTGTACAATATACATTAAAAAAATAATTAATTTTCTTTACCTAGATGTATTATAAAAAATACTGCAATTGTTTGCTTTTGCTATCATTAGTTCAGTGTAAAAGTGTGTATTGATGGAGCTAGTTCAAAATACTCTTTACTATCTGGAGCAGAAAACCCACCTGCTGTGTGGGCATCATTCAGGATGCCAATATAAGAGCAGAAACACAAAAGACAAGTAATGTCAAAGGAGTCTGATTCACCTAGGATTGTATCAACTCAAAAGAACAGTGGGAAAGCAAAATTTCCGATCCTGAAAATCAGGACATTCTATGAGGAGGTGAAGAGGATAGTGGAGTTTTGACAAGTCGGGTCTCTCATCAAGTGCAATGAATTACTGGGCCAACATACAGTCTAAGCAAGTCAGAGGTTATCCTCCCTTACCGTTATGATGACTTTTGAATCAAATTCAAAATGTAGCGAAGAGAGGTTTAAAATACCTTAGTATGTTCCTAAATCACTATGGAGAAAGTCTACCAACCCAGACAATGCTTCAAATGCTTCTGATATGATCACATTGCAAGTAACTGCACTGAGCATGAAGCCCAATGTAGCATATGCTCAGGGACACCTAACTACAAGAACTGCACTAGCAAGAAGTAGTAGTGCATCCAATGTGGGGAACAGTACATTGTCATTTCCCACCTCTGCTCCAAGAGGAAGGAGAAAATCCAAAAACTGAATCCTGCAAAATCCATTGGTGTGCATCCAACAACCAGAAGTGACTCCAATTGATCTCGGCCCAGAACAATTCCCCAGGTCTACTGATGTAAGATACTTCCACCCAGCAACTGCATAGACAGGGAAAAATCTCCAACACTGGGAAAAGAACTCTCCAATGCCAGTGACAACAGACTACCATCAACATACACATCCAGGTGAGCCTCGCCTATGTGGATAGGGTCGCCAAGCAGGACCACATCCTGTTTCTAAGCATAGTCAACAAGTTCCTGATAAGCAACAATATCATACCAATAATTCTACCAGTGAGAGTATAGTACTTGAGAATGCTGCCACCCAGATGGAGTCACCACAAGAAATAAGGGAAAAACATAGGCACTCAAGACAGAAACAGCGCCAACTGCAACCTCTACAGTCACAGCTCCAAAATGGACAACACACACACCACAGTGAGAGCAGCAACACTTGCAACACGAGGATAGTGTTGATGTGATGATGTCTGATGATGTGTACTCTTGTGAAAAACACATGTCATCAGATATGGCTGTAGACGCCGAGAATATCTCTGACCACGCCTTGGCCTCCACAACACCACAAACCCAAGAATTAGCAATGCCACGTAAAAAAATACTCTCCAAGTAACCAGGTCAATCTGAGGCTTTACTAGACTTTCTGGACACAATAGACTGTATACTCACCACCCACATCATAGGTCGGCCAAACATCGTCACAATTCTACGATAATGGTTATCAGGTCTCAAGCAGTACACACCACCACGTACAGCGGTTGATGCAACTGTGCTGGCACAGTCGCCTGAGGGCAACATTGTACAGACACGAAGCCAAATCATCAACAAGATGAACAATAAAAGGTAGTATCCTGAAGCCACTAGAAAACGATGCAGTCAAAATGATAAAAAAAAGGGGGGTCATGGACTTCTGGCTGCTACTTCTGTGCTTTCCTGTGGTGGTACAGTATTGCCATCGGCTCAACAGCCTCGATTATTGTCCACCTACTGGGTTAAGGCCTGGCTGTACAGTACTCTGTTCGACTGCAATGCTTCCTCTCCACTCACCACTGAAGAATAGTACACACCAACTAGACGAGTACCTGTACATTTCTACAACTGTTCACACTGCCGCTTGCTCACAGGGTACTTGTGCAGTATGTACGCATGCATGCAGTATGAGAAAATTGGTAAAAGTAATTGTGGACAAACAGGAGTAAATGAAATCCTAGAAGTGGTTGACCAGTTTAAGTACCTGGGCTCTGTAAGCTTGATATGAAGAATTTGCCAAGTTCATAGAGCACAGCACCGCTCCTGTACCAGGTAAGTCCACTACGGGCTCATCACTGAGCCCGTAGAATTTTGCTATTTGCCTCGCTCCTGTGCCAGGCAAGTTACGGGTTCACCATAGCCCGTGCTACTTGGAACTTGTTCAGAGTAGCTGAATCTATAACAAGAACATCATAGAGTAAGTCACCAAAGAAATGTTTAGAAAGACAAGACCAGAGGTGTTGAGGTGACGCAATTTTTACCCTTACTTGCAGATTTCACTGCTGTAGCATGAAAAAATCTAAGAGAAGGGTAAAAATAGATATCTATGATGTATTTGTGCTGTTAGATTGACACAGTAAAGAACAGAATGTCATGGAAAGATGGAAGCAAGCAATTATCAATATAATACACCAAGCCAGGGAGTCTATGTACCATGAAGAGATGGAAATACAGTAAAACAGAGTATCGAGATGTTCATTTAATGAAGAAGTTGTGAAGTCTGTATTTGAGGTCATGACAGAAAGGCCAATAAGGTTATATGAGGAAATGGTGAATGTTTAGGTGGGTTAATTTCTATAGATACTGTATTTCATTTCCTCTGGGGTGATGCCTCCCTCATCATAAATTGAAAATTTGCCATATGCCTGCATACCAGTAAGCACAATCTGAGGACTTGAGTACTCCCAGTAATTCAAAATTTCAGCAAAAGCAGGTGTTTTTATTCTACTTCTAACATTCAACTTTATCTTCATTGAGGCTCTTACTATACACCACTACTTCAACAAAGAGGTACTAGTGCCTAATATCTACATAACGTCTCATTCAAAAAGGTTTAGTTACCTATCATCTGTCTAGCATTGAGTAACTATAGTGTACACTTTAAAAAGGTACAGCATATCAATTTAATTGATCATAACTAAATGAGCATCTCATACATTAGTGTAAAAGTCCTTGCCTATTCTGAGCTAATTTCTTTTCCTTAGCTTGATACTTTTACCAAACCTTTTTATTGCCCACTACACATTTATGCTAATACTGTATCTATTTTGTACTCTAGTACATATAAATATTATAAAAGAGGGAAATAATATAACACTGAAAACAGAGGGTTTATTTATAGACCTCTAATAAAAGCTGCTGGTATTCATGTATACAAAAAAATAAAAACAAAGGATATGTTTGAAGAAACATCGAGGACTAGGAGAAGTTATATAATTTTGTTGACTAATAAAGCTGTATGTTTAAATGAGAGAAGACACTGGATTAATGTTATTTTGATCAATAATGATAAATTGAACACTAATACAGAACATGTAAACCAATAAATAGGCACACTAACTTACAAAAGATAGTGTAACAAGAAAATCAGAACACTGTGTATTTACAAACTTCATTAACAGTTTGTGAATTGCTGTATTTGCTATATGATAAGACTTTTCTGAACTAAGATATCAAAATGCATTATCACATTTAAAAGTACAGTACATTAATTTCCATTTACCGACACTATACGTGCTAAGAACTGCCCTCGAATATTATACATGCATAAATGTATAAGCAAATGGACAGATGGATGAAATTTAAATTGTGACAAATACACTCAGATAATGCATGATTTTTTTTTAATTTCAGCTGCATTCATCACTGCTATACTAATCAATAAATTAAATCTTTTCTATCACTCAATATCCTGATTCAAATGAACTTGTATATATATTTTTTAACTAGTCAACATAAGGAGAAAATAATTCCATTACTGTCATCTTACTGACATGAACATAGCAAAGACTTCAAATAATTATATACGAGACAAACTTCACTGTGTAATAGGTAAAAGGGGGCATTACATACAATGTCATCTCTAAATCACTTAGTTGCATCCCATTCCAAGTAATCCATTCATTTCCATGAATATTCAGATTCTTCTCAGATATTCAATGACTATACAATCACTGTCCATACATTCTTCACTAAGGCTGGGATGTGTATAATCAAGTGTCCAGAATGGCTATAAATGCTCTTACTTCTCTTCACACCACTCATTCTCCTTGCGGACCTGTTCTTCTTCAGAGGGCGTAAAATCGTTCTTGATATTGAAGGTTTTACGAATTTCATCAGGTGTCTTCCCCTTGATCATGTTGGCAACAGTCTTGCATGTAACATCAAGAAGGCCTTTGATGTCCAAGTAGTTGGCGCCAAGATCAATTCAAACAAAGTACCTTGATCAACCTACAAAAGTAATAAAGTATTAATCTCAAACCTCTCATACCTGGACAAATTTAATTTCATTGTAACTGGGATAGATATTCCCAGTTTCATTGCCAAGTATATTCAGTACAAATAATACACACACATTTTAAACATCTATAAACACACACATGTATTTCATACATATAATAGCCAGACCTGCACTACTTGGCCTAATGCAAGGCATGATATACTTAAGCAGTAATTTTTGCTGTTTCCAAATATTCCTTTCCAAATTGGAAAGGATATTCCAACACATCTTTCCTAACAAAATAATATATCAGGAAAATGAATTACTGACTTAGGTTAGATTTGATCAAATTTCTATGTTCAATCAATAAGCCAGGTTGCCTAACAAGCTGGATTTTCCCGAAATAATGTCCTCAAAACTTTTCTCATGGAATGATAAAGTTTTACAGTGCATTATACAAGTACTGTACATATGATTTTTTTCTTAATTAGAATCAAAACTAACAAATTTCATCAAACTTAATCTAACCTAAATTAGTTTGGGTGTAGAGGGCAAAACACGTGTGTAATCAAGTGTGTAGGTTGAATGAAATTACTGAGGGAGGTGGGAAGGGTTTTGATGGTAGATAAGGAAAAGGGGAATGTAGTAATAGTGATTATGTGACTGGAGCTAGGGGTGCTGATGAGCAGGTGATGTGTTTGGCAGTGGAAGCAGCCGATATTTACTGGTGATAAAACACTGGGCTCGACTCAATTTACAAAATATCTTGGAACCTAGGAAAAATATAATATGAAAATAATAGTTGCCTTTACACTATTTCCAATCTCCAGACACCAAATCAGTATTTCCAAATTAAAATTCTATCGACATGCTACAAACACCCGTGTTACCTTGCACATTAATATCAGATCTTGTACTGATATTAATGTGCCACTGTACATTGGGTAAGTGGTGCTTGAATCTGGTCCACTAGATGCTAGTCTCTGGACACCCATAGGGTCAAACATCTAGGACCTGGATACAATTCTATGAATGTTGCTCAATACATGAAATAACCTTACAAG
>WNGS01121414.1:0-18683 GCA_020271785.1 Procambarus virginalis
ATGTGTTCCCAGCCGATGATCCAGCAGCCGACGGCACAGCTGGCGGTGTGCCAGCTGAGCATGCCCAGGGGGCCAATCACAGCTGCTGTTGTTCCGGCCGCTGAGTCCCAGCCGATGATCCAGCATGCCGATGGAACACCTGGTGGTGTTTATTACCAGCCCGGCTTATGTGGTCCCAGCCGATGATCCAGCAGCTGACGGCACAGCTGGCTGTGTGCCAGCTGAGCATGCCCTGGGGGCCAAGCACAGCTGCTGTTGTTCCGGCTGATGAGGTCCCAGCCGATGATCCGGCATGCGGATGGCACACCTGGTGGTGTTTATACCAGTCCCGGCTGAGTCCCAGCTGATGCACAGCTGAGCACATGCCCTGGGGGGCCAAGCACAGCTGCTGCTGTTCCGGCTGATGAGGTCCCAGCCGATGATCCGGCATGCGGATGGCACACCTGGTGGTGATATTACCAGTCCCGGCTGATGTGGTCCCAGCTGATGTTCCAGCAGGTGACGGCACAGCTGGCGGTGTGCCAGCTGAGCATGCCCTGGGGGCCAAGCACAGCTGCTGTTGTCCCGGCTGATGAGGTCCCAGCCGATGATCCAGCATGCCAATGGCACACCTGGTGGTGTCCCAGCTGTGCACGACCCCGGGGCCAAGCACAGCTGCTGTTGTTCCGGCTGATGTGGTACCAGCCGATGATCCAGCTACTGATGCCACAGCTGGTGGCGTTCCGAGCAGAGCATGACCCAGGCGGCCAAGCACAGCTGCTGTTGTTCCGGCGGAGGTGGTCCCAGCCGATGATCCAGCAGCTGACGGCACAGCTGGCGGTGTTCCAGCTGAGCATGCCCCTGGGGGCCAAGCCCGGCTGCTGTAGTTCCAGCTGATGTGGTCCCAGCTGATGGTCCAGCAGCCGCAGGCTCCGCTGGCAGTCTTCCAGAGGAGCGTGCCCTTGCCAGCTGCTGAGGTCCCAGCCGATGATCCAGCAGCTGATGGCACAGCTGAGGGTGTTTCACCTGAGCATGCCCTGGGGGGCCAGGACCAGTTCTGGATGTCCTGGCTGAAGATTTTCGCGCAGCTGCAAGGTCCAGTTGCCGAGGCTGCAGATGGCGTGTCCCAAACGAGGATCTTCACGAGGGAAGTAAGCAATTTCTAACCATTCTTGCTAATATTTTTGTTACAGTTCTCATTCGTCTTGTCGAGCATAAGTGGTTCTGCAGTTCCATGCCACTTACCCCCCTCTTGCCTTGGCCTGTTGGTGTCCCTTAGTACTTCCCGCTTACACTGGGGGCCAGGCACAGCTGCCGTTGTCCCTGCTGGTGGGGTACCACCCGATGATTCAGTGGCTGCTGGCCCAGCTGGTGGTGTTCCAGCTGGGCATGCCCTGGGGGCCAAGCACAGCTGCTGTTGTCCCGGCTGGTGTGGTCCCAGCCGACGTTCCAGTAGCTGATGGCACAGCTGGTGGTGTTCCAGCTGAGCTTGCCCCTGGGAGCCATGTACAGCTGCTGTTGTCCCGGCTGATGCGGTACCAGCCGATGAGCCGGCAGCTGATGGCACAGCTGGGGGTGTTCCAGCTGGGCACGCCAGGGGGCCAAGCGCAGCTGCTGTTGTTCCGGCTGAGGTGGTCACAGCCGATGGCCCAGCTGGTGGTGCCCCAAGCTGCGCATGCCCATGGGGGCCAGGCACAGCTGCTGCTGTTCCGGCCGATGAGGTACCAGCCGAGGATCCAGCAGTCGATGGCCAAGCCGCTGGTGTTCCACCTGAGCAGGCCCCTGGGGGCCAAGCGCGGCTGCTGTTGTTACGGCTGAGGTGGTCCCAGCCAATGATCCAGCAGCTGATGGCCCAGCTGGTGGTGTCCCAAGCTGAGCACGCCCCTAACGCATTTTCTCTCCTTTTAATAATAAATTTGTTACAGTTCTCATACGTCTTATTGAGCGTAAGTGGTTCCGCAGTTCAATTCCTTAACACCCTCTTACCTTGGACTGTTGGCGTGCCTTAGTATCTCCCCGCGGCATAGCGATATGGACTTCGCTGCACTCTGGCAGTCTTCGGAGCCACCTGCAGTCCACTGGCTGAACTGCTTCAACATCATCATCATCACCATCATCTTATTAAATTTAATTTGATAATTTATGTAAAATACTTATATAAATGATATTATATCTAATTTATTATTGGTACTGGCCGTGCCGGTGCCTACCAACTCTCGACGCAGCCCGCTCAGCTATGCCTGGGACTTTATTCAATCCTACCTATTCCTGCCTTCCGGACAGGTGTCGCAGCCAGTATCCCACTCTCGCAGCCTAAGTCGACAGCAGTATACAGTACTTTGATGCGGTTCCACGCACCTGTGCCTTTGCTCTTCATGTTAACTCTGCACACCAGCCCTTGCCCACCCTTACTGCTTTATTACTTCCAGACCCACAACAGAACGAGGACGACGAAAACCTGTGATGATCGTGGAAGGCGCAGTGGGGCTATGAACGGTGGACCACGGCTCTCATGCCCACCGTGCGAGGTATACTGGGAGGCATCCGACTCCCTTCTAAGCAGACACCTCCACTCCACACCCGAGGGGCTCACCACAGCGACAACGACCGACTCGGGGTCGACCCTGGAGAGTCGGCTTCGGAGTGGACAGCGTCCACATTCCCACACCCGCCCTGGGGCCAGCCATCCAGGACTGGTCTCTGCGAAGGTGGGCTACTACGACGAAGATAAACACGGAAACAACCAGTCATTCCCCACGGTGACAAGCGCTGCCTGCATGGAGTACAAACCCGGCAGTATGTACTCCTCCCAGTCCACAGTGGGGGGCTATTCCCGCCTCCCCGCTCCACGGCTCGTCAAGATGGTACTCCGCCGGCCCACCAAGCGAGCTGCGTCTCCTCGCAGCATCTGCCAAGTAGACCCGGAAAGGTACCTTTTTCAGTCTGGGTCAAGGAAGACCGACTGTTTTTTAATGGCCTCTCCGGGCATACGGGCACACTTACGGTCAGTAGCGAGGAGACCCACAATAGAATGAGGACGACGAAAACCTGTGATGATCGAGGAAGGCGCAGTGGGGCCACGAAAGGTGGACCACAGCTCTCATGCCCACCGTGCGAGGTATACTGGGAGGCAACCGACTCGCTTCTAAGCAGACACCACTCCACACCCGAGGGGCTCACCACAGCGACAGCGACCAACACGGGGTCGACCCTGGGGAGTCGGCCTCGGAGTGGATAGCGTTCACATTCCCGCACCCACCCTGGGGCCAGCCGTCCAGGACTGGTCCCTGTGAGGGCGGGATACTACGACGAAGATATACACCGGATCGACAGTCATTCGCCATGGTGGAAGCGCTCCCTACTGGAGTCCAATTTCGGCAGTAGGCCCCCCTTCCAGGGCATAGACGGCGGGCCACCCCGCCTTACTGCCCAGGGACCGTCTAGTTGCCGCTCCATAAGCTTCCAAGCGAGCTGTGTCTGCTCGCAGCATCTGCCTAGAGGACTCGGATTGGTACCTTTTTCAGTCAGGATACCATGAGTGTTTTAATGGCCTCTCCGGGCATCTGGGCACGCTTACGGCCACGTAGCAAGTAGTCATGCTACTATTTAGCAGCCAGCTTCCGCTCGCCCTTCGGGGGTGGGGGTTCCGCGCAGCTGGCCCTCACGGGATTGGGGGTGCTCCGTCGGAACCCCCAAAGTGACAAGCCAAGAATACCAAGCTTTACAATTACCGTAAATGCTCAGGCAACTTTAAATTAGAGATGTCTCTTCAATGTATTTGATTACATTAATTCTACTTCTGTATATTAATTTATGGCTTTCACTAATCTTCATTAGTCACCATAATTAATTCAGCTCTATTTACCTATTTGTTATATTGAGCTATTATGCTTCTTCAGTTAAGGATTATCTAATTTAATCTTTTATGATTGTATTATTAATTAATTATTTATTTATTAAATAATTAATTATTATTATTTTAAAATTAAAATAAGTCCCCCACTCCGTGAGCGTTTTCTTCCAACCACAGAAATAGTCACTGCTTTTATCATAAAAGCGGTGAAATTCTGTGGGGAAGGATACGCATTACCGTGCTCCACTGTCTAAACGACTAAGCGGCGCGCGTAGAGCGGGGTACTTGGGAGCGCAGGCGCGGCGCCTCTGGCTCGCCTCCGCCCTGCAGGTACACCACAAAACTCCCACCCTCCTCCCGGTGCTCCGTCGGAACCCCCAAAAGGGGGGTGCTCCGTCGGAACCCCCAAAGTGACAAGCCAAGAATACCAAGCTTTACAATTACCGTAAATGCTCAGGCAACTTTAAATTAGAGATGTCTCTTCAATGTATTTGATTACATTAATTCTACTTCTGTATATTAATTTATGGCTTTCACTAATCTTCATTAGTCACCATAATTAATTCAGCTCTATTTACCTATTTGTTATATTGAGCTATTATGCTTCTTCAGTTAAGGATTATCTAATTTAATCTTTTATGATTGTATTATTAATTAATTATTTATTTATTAAATAATTAATTATTATTATTTTAAAATTAAAATAAGTCCCCCACTCCGTGACGTTTTCTTCCAACCACAGAAATGGTACTGTAGTTCACTGTTCTTCATGAATGACCTAAGTCCAGTGGGTCGAGACTGGTCTTAATTAGCAGCTATTAGAAATTGATGTCAGGATACTGGAAAGATATAAATAATTTTGTGGTGATGAGCGTCAAAAAGTGTCCAAAAGTTAAAATATTTGTTAAAATTCTATGTATTGTTTTATTATTATGGGACTAGTTTTAAAATACGCGCCTTTTCATTGCGAACAATTTGATACCAAAATAAAGAACGTGGGACTCACTCCGGGCTTTTAGACCTTATATGCATTTACCCCTATAGAGAATTCTATTCCGAACACAATGATACCAAAACGAACGATGTAGCATGAGAAATAAGGTGATAAACCTGAAACGAGTATATACATTTTACTGATTTTGCGCGTTCACGGGTAACTTTGCCGACTTTAGTCTTTATAATAAATATAAATAAATAAATATATAAATTTTTATTTAGATAAGGTACATACATACAAGGTAAGATACAAAGTTGATGGATTTATAGATAGAGCTAGTACATACAATGCCTAAAGCCCTATTACGCATTACGATGAATATGGAGTACACATGAACTACCACACATAGGATGAGTATGGATTACACCAGAAACTATTCATTTATTTATTTTTATATATATTCAAGAAGTTACATTGGGTTTATGAAAGTACATAACATGATGTGTTTACAATCTTGTAAAGCCACTAGTCAAGGCAAACCAGTGACTTTACAAACTAGTGGTGGATAATTTCGGAAACCTGTGTCACCATATGGGATTGGTGAACTAATTACAACCTCTGAAGGCCTTGGCATGCTGTGGAAAAGGAATGGGAGTCCCTGTGCTACGAATGATATACTTGAGTATTG
Organism: Procambarus virginalis; assembly: GCA_020271785.1. Classification (NCBI taxonomy): domain Eukaryota; kingdom Metazoa; phylum Arthropoda; class Malacostraca; order Decapoda; family Cambaridae; genus Procambarus; species Procambarus virginalis. Next base: position 5,458 of record WNGS01121414.1, read on the forward strand.
TAAGATCCCTTATTGATTATGCTGCACCTGTTATTTCTTGTTTTGGTAAAGGTAGGATGGGGAAGTTGGAGAAGGTACAAAATGAAGCCATGAGAATTATCTTAGGATGCCCAAGAAATGCTATGATTGAGAAAATGAAGATGGAGTTGAATCTGCAGAGTATTGGGGATAGAATTGCAGAGATAAATGTAGCCTCTGCCATTAGATTAATGAGAGGTGGGGGAGCTAATGAATTAATCCTCTCGGTTCAAAAGGTGGGAAGTAATGAACAATGTATGATGAAGAAAAGAGCATATATGAGTACCTCATGTTCTAATGTTATTAAGTACGATGTTATTACAGAGTGTATTGCTGTGCCCAAGAGAAAATTCACACCACCATGGGAGGATTGTAATGTAGATGTAGTAATTACTCCCTTGCAAAAGAAAAAAAGTATGTATGAAATAGGAGAGCTGAGGGCAACATATGATTGTATAATTAGAAAATTGCCTACAGAAAACACTCTACATGTATATTGTGATGGGTCAGTAGCTAGGGATGGGAAGGCAGGATGTATATTGTGATGGGTCAGTAGCTAGGGATGGGAAGACAGGATGCGGTATGCCAAACTGAATTCGTGCGCCCTTGAGGGACTTGAAGTAGAGGGATAGGGATCACAGGATAAGTATGGGTTGCACAAACTACTGGTAACAGGATGAGTATGGGTTGCACAATAAATTACTACAAAGTGGTTTAGTATGGGGTGCACATAAATGAAGACTCCCAAGAATCAAATCAGAGATCAGCCCAAGCTTCATCTTGAGGCAAAGCTCAATGCCTTAAGCCATATTGATGCTCTGTCTACAGAGCATTCTCTCTCTCAGATCATAATAGTACACTAATGGTTCCCTACACCACCCTTCAGGTGCAGCTGCAGCAGGCTTGGGTGACATGATGACTATGGGGTGCACAATAAACTAACACTCACAGAATGAGTATGGGCTGCACAATAAGCTACCTCTCACAAGATTAGTAATAATGAAACATTGGGTAGGGTGACTGAAACTCATCCTGGGGTAAAAATGTTTATTTATATTTATTATAGTTAAACTAATTTAGTAAATTATTCAATATATTGTATTATAAGTGAATTGACACTAAACTATAAATGATACTAATAAGTTTTTAAAAATGAAAAACAGTAAAAATCCTTCATGTAAGATAAGGAAGTTTACAATTAACTGTGAACTAAATTATAAACTGTAGACATAATATAAAGTATTATAAGTAAAATACCTATAAACTACCAAATAATGTTTAAGGAATCATTTCTATTTGTCATTTTTTACCTGTTTCCTCAGGTATTTTAAAATTCCCATTCCGTTGTTACTTGATTGTTTTTCTTTAGTTCCCTGTGGTTCACATTTTACTGCATGTAGTTTTTGCTGCTTCTGAATGATTGCTAATGGAAGCACTTGTTGCACCTGCGGATTTTTTTTACTTGTTGCTCTTCTTGCACCTGCTGCACTTGTAGCTCGTCATGATTTTTTTCCAGGGCATTATGGCTAGCTCCTACTGATCCTAATGTAAGTTTATCTGCATCAAGCTTCCTTGTGCGTGCTGGAAAAAATAAAGATTTATAAAAACACTGCATGTACGTACACAGTTAAAAAATTGCTCAAGGAGCTAAGTAAGAACAAAGCAGTTGGCCAAGTGAAACAGTAAAAATATTGGAAAAAACAAGTAAAACTAAACTGGTAGAACACCAGGAGAAAAACTTTATAATATCAGACAGTCAACATGGTTTTCAAAATGGAAGATCCTGTGTAACAAATTTAATCAGTTACTATGATCGAGCAGCAGAAATTTTACAGGAAAAAGATGACTTTCAGAGATGACTGGTTGACTGCATCTATCTGGACCTAAAAGAGGCATTCAACAGAATTCCACATAAGAGTTTATTCTGGAAACTGGAACATATTGGAGGGGTGACAGGTAAGCTTCTAACATGGATTAAAAAAATTCAAACTGATAGAAAAATGAGGGCAGTAATCAGAGGCAATGTATCGGACTGGAGAAATGTCACGAGTGGAGTACCACAGGGTTTAGTTCTGGCACCGATAATGTTCATTGTCTAGATAAACTATCTAACAGATAGAATACATAATTATATGAACATGTTTGATGATGATGGTTAGATAATAGGGAAGACAAAATAAGCATATGGAGCACCACTTGGCTAATGGAATTTAATGTGAATAAATGCCATGTTATGGAATGTGGAATAGGAGAACATAAACCCCATGCAACCAATAAATTATGTGAAAATTCTATAAAGAATTCTGATAAAGAAAGACATGTATGGGTGGTTCTAGATAGAAAACTGTCACGTGAGGACCACATAAAGCTCATTGTGCCAGGAGGTTGTGCTACACTTTTGAACTTTAGAATTGCTTTTAAATACATTCATGGATAAATACTAAATAAATTGTTCATGATTTTATTAAACCAAAGCTAGAGTATGCAGCAGTTGTATGGTGCCCATATCTTAAGAAGTACATGTACAAACTTGAAATGATACAAAGACATGCCACTAAGTTGTTCCCAGAACTGAAGATCAAGAGCTACGAGAAGTTAGAGGCATTATATATGCCAAAACTAGATGATGGAATAAAAAGAGGCAATATGATCATTACGTAAAAATAGTATCTGGAACCGATAAAATTGATAGGGACGAATTCCTGAGACCTAGAACTTCAAGAACAAGAGGTCATTTACTGAAACCAACTAAACAAAACTGCTGAAGAAATATAAGAAAATTCACTTTGGCAAATAAGAGGTGGAAGACGGTTGGAACATGTTAGGGGAGAAAGTGGTGAGGCTAAAACTGTCAAGACCTGTAATTTCAAAGCGTTATATGACAAAGAGTGCTGGGAAGACGGGACACCATGAGTGTAGCTCTCATTGTGTAATAACACCTAGGTAATTATTAGATGCAGAGTTACAATAACGTGGCTGAAGACATGAATACCGCGTAACGTGGCGGAGGTGGGGTCCCTGAATTGTTTCAAGCATGGGTTGGAAATGTATACGAGTGGGATTGGGTGGTTATAAATAGAATCTGCCTCGTATAGGCCCATAAGCAGCCTTATGAAGTTACCTTTATTCTTATGAAGAATAAACCACACACCAGAAAATGAGGAGATGACCATGTTTCGGTCCATCCTGGACCATTATAAAATTGATTGAGATGGGAGCAAGATTGTTGTTGTTTTAGATTCAGCTACTCAAAACAAAAAGCTCCAAGTAGTACTGGCTATGGTGAGCCCGTAAGGGAGCAAGGGAGGCACGAGCATTAAGGCAAAAGAGAGGCGATGTAGAGCAAATTCTTAGAGGAAGGTAAGTGTGGGGAAAACCTGACTCCAATAACTAATAACTTGTTTTGGGCTCTGAGACCCAGTAACTAATAATTAAATAAATGTAAATATATATATACTTCGATAGCTATGAAGGACCACCACTTTTTGAGAAAAAGTGGAAAACAAAGAGACAATGGAAAAAAACTGATCTTAGGAACTAGTGTCCTATGGATCTTGGTAAAACTGTAATGATTATATGAATGGAGTCAAATTAACTACACAAAATGGGGGGGTTACATGCTAAAAGATTAATACATCCCTAGCATTATTCTGGTGCTGGTTCTTCACCAGAGTAAATTAAATGTGTGAGTAAAAATATAGAATATAATATTGATGGAGGTAAATGCACCTCAATACTACTGAAATGTTGAGCAACATCAATAAATCAAAGGGGTTAGTATAATTGATCTCTTTAGTAGATCACTACTGTAACTATGGAGTTATTGCTACTGATGAAAATGGACAGCTTAGCTGTGATCTAGGAAGAAGTGATCAGTTGCTACACTCCACCGACGACGTGATGCATAGGGTAAATTGTTGCACAGAACGGAGGGGAAGCCTAGCACATCGGTTGAAGTCGCCTTGGTACTGAAAGGCAATTACATTGTAGAAATCTTCTACACAATATGTAATTACATTTACATCCTAAATCATGAGGATGAAGGTAGTAAATTATCAGCTAATGTCTGAACAATTTGTATCATAGAAATAGACTGATAATCATAAATTAGATGGCAAATTTAATTAAGACACGTACTATATTTTGTTGGTTTGCATTCGGCCTAACGACTGCCAACCTAAATGTTAAAAGTGGCCACATAATAACAAAAAGGGTAAACTTAGCAGCCGAGCCTCGTGTCGTTGATGTGAAGACTTGAGCAATTCTTCGTCCTCCTGCTGCTGCTTGAAAGACGTTGACTCTAGAGTTGCTCGTATACTAGTCTATGACACGGCTATGTTGTGCCAGATAACGCGGCACCGCTCAACTGATCGTGGGAGCGAAATAAATAGGTCGAAACAGCTCTGCTACACGCTGTTAATGGCGTCCGTGCTCTCGTTCACGTGTCAAGTGACGCTCTCCCTCCTTCCTCCAGCTCCTTAATTGCGCATGCGCGGCTTTCGAGCGTAAATGAATATGTATTTATTACAATTGACTAAGGAAGGAAGAGGTAATAGCAAGTATTAATATCACATTAAATTCTTCTACGATAAAATAGAAGTTCTAGTAACATAAATTGGCTTACTAAAGTTGTGCAGCCAATCGAGGAAATTAATGTAAATCATTTGCATCAAGTAATTTCCTCTAGAATGTTTAAATGTTAGTTAAATAGGGAAGCTCCAGTAAGTAATAGTATACTACAAATCAAAGTTAACTATTTTTAGTAAAGGAAATGATAAACTGGACTCTTGTTACAAATCCAACTAAATGTGGAGAAAATTCATGTTGCTGCCTGTCGTTCCTCACGTACTAGGAAGAATTTGGCAATGAATAAATCATGATAATGATTAAATTTATAAGTTAGTAATTTTAGTAACTACTTTGGTTGTATAAATACAATGATGTATAGAACTGTTGGTTATTTCCAACAGTAAGAGCAAGGCGAATGGTATGGATGGGATGAGTGTAGCAAAGGTGTGTTAGGGAAGTCTCTCGACCAAAGTATGTACCAAGATCAGAAATATGCAAAAAGTGTGTGGCCCAAACAGCACTATGTCTTAACATAATGGGTCCAAGGGCCCATAAGGTCTCAACAGCATTAAGGGCCCTTTAGCAAACCAGTGTGCTGGGGCCCCTATGACACTCACTTTATGGGTGGGACACCCACCCACCCATTTGTTCCATGTGCCTGCAATTTTTGGAAGTATTTCATGTAGTACCTTATCAAAGGTTTTAGCAAAATCCACGTATACTACATTAACATAATATATAATACATTATATATTATGTTAATGTAGTCTAATATATATTATATATATATATATTTTATATATATATATATATATATATATATATATATATATATATATATATATATAATATATATATATATATATATATATATATATATAATATAAAAGTTTGTGAGGGTACCACCTCTGGTGCCAATGTGGGGACCCATAGCCTCGGAGAAGAAAATAAAACGTATTCAGAGAAGACCTTGTGGTTTCTCACTGAACACTAATATTTTCTTCTCCTACCACCCCCATTCTTTTGTATGTACACATATATATTTGCTTTATTTGAACTTTGTTACAAAAAGGAGTTACATATAGGTTACAAAGATGGTTAATAACAAAGATAGGTAACAAAGATGGTTAATAGAAATAATTATATATATATATATATATATATATATATATATAATATATATATATATATATATAGAAAATACAGAGAAAATAATAGGTGGTGATATATATTTATATATTATGTGAACTACTTACACAAAAAGAAGTTAGTGGTGAAGATTTTTTTGTCCTCTTCACATATTGCATTTTTTGGTAGGATACCATGTGTCACGGGTGCTGGTCCTTTCTTGTAATAGATAACGAGTGATTCATACCCAGAGCCACGCAGATATGTTAGCTGAAAAGCAAATAATATTTAAACAATAACACTATCTGGGAAAATGCAACAAAATAAATATTTGAAGCATAGCTGGGCATGTGCAATACAACCCATAATAGAATCACAATACCAGAAATAAATATCTTGATATCCCCAGAGTCAAAGTTATTCTGTGTAAATACTCTATGCAAATAAAGGGACCTTGTCTATGGAACTCACTCGCTAACAAATTTAAAAACTGTCCAACTTTGCCATTTTAACAAATAAAACCAAAAGTACCTAATTTTATCTTCATAGTTTCCTAACTAGTGCATTAACTCGCACTGTATCTTATGAAACCCAATGCCATAATATATGTGCTTAACCATACAACTTTTCCATTGTAATCATTGCTATCACCTTATATCATGATTGTTATATTGAATGCATATCTTACTATATTATACCTGAAATATTCCTCAAATTATACTACAATGTATATGTTGATAACCCTCAAATTTTACTTTAATGAACATAGTAATCTTTGTAAAACTTTCTTACAATGCACAGCCAATTTTTTCCAATTTTACTTTAAATTACCTACTTAAAGTTATCTGTTAGATTAAGGACCTGCCCAAAACGCTATGTGTGCTAGTGGCTTTACAAGAATGTAAAAACATCAATGCTATGTACTCTCATAATCCCAGTGTGCCATCTTGTATATAAATAAATAAACAAATAGTATTTAAGTACTGTACAGTATTATTCATGTTGATTCTATACCTTATCAAGCAAGTTCAGCATAAGAAGAATACAAATGAATACAACAGATGTAGACAAACTTCAATACCTGATTTTCAATCCTTCGTAGAACCCGACTTGCTGTATTTCGTTCTAAAGCCTTCTTGCCTTTTAAGTAGAAAACGGGCTTCCTCTTCTTTCTTCATTAATTCTCTAATGTTTCGGAAGTCACACTGGCAGAACTTGCAAACATTACTTCGTACATGCACACATTAACTATAACAATGGGTGGACCTAAGATAATAGTGGCAGTCATTTACAACCCTCCCCTAAATGACAGAAGACCAAGACAGGAGTTTGATAGGAACAACATGGCAACCATTAATATAATAGAGAGAGCAGCTTCAGTTGCCTGCAGGAATGGCTCCAGACTCTTAATCATGGGCGATTTCAACCATGGAAAGATAGACTGGGAGAATGGGGACCCACATGGTGGTGCAGATACATGGAGAGCTAAACTCTTGGAAGTGGCAACAAGGATTTTCTGAGCCAGCATGTCAAGGAACCCACAAGAGTGAGAGGCAATGATGAACCAGCTAGACTCGACTTGATATTCACCCTGAATGAGTCAGAAATAAGGGAAGTCAAAGTGGAAGCCCCCATAGGAATGAGTGACCACAGTGTACTGACCTTTGAGTACTTGGTGGAGGTAGGGATAACCTATCCAAGGATGGGAGTGGAGGGAAAAAGACTGAATTACCGAAGAGGAAAATATGAAGAGATGAGGAGCTTCCTCAGAGGAATACCATGGGAAACAGAACTTAGAGACAAGAATGTGCAGGTCATGATGGATTTTGTCACCCAGAAGTGCCAGGAAGCTGCAGACAGGTTTATCCCTGTCCAAAAGGAGAAAAACGAAAAACAACAGAAAAACCCATGGTTCAACCAGGAATGCAGGGTAGCGAAGCAACTGAGTAAAAGAACATGGAGAAATTACAGAAATAACAGAACACCAGAGAGCAGGGGAGATACCAGAGGGCCAGAAATGAGTACCTCAGAGTGAGGAGAGAAGCAGAGAGACAGTTTGAAAATGACATCGCGAGTAAAGCCAAGACCCAACCAAAGCTGCTCCACAGCCACATCAGGAGGAAAACAGCAGTGAAGAACAAGTGATGAAGCTGCGAAAAGCGGAGAACAGATACACAGAGAATGACAAGGAGGTGTGTGAAGAACTCAACAAGAGATTCCAGGAGGTCTTCACAATAGAACAAGGAGAAGCCCCTGCACTAAATGAGGAGGTGGCAAACCAAGCAACCTTGGAGGAATTTGACCTCACCAGTGATGAGGTCAAAAGGTGTCTGCTGGAGCTGGATGTGACAAAGGCTGTTGGGCCTGACAGAATCTCACCATGGATACTAAAGGAAGGTGCAGAAGCACTAAGTGTGCCACTCTCTATGGTGTATAACAGGTCACTGGAAACAGGAGACTTACCAGAAAGTTGGAAGACAGCTAACGTGGTCCCAATATACAAGAAGGGTGACAGGCAAGAGGCACTGAATTACAGGCCAGTTTCCTTAACTTGTATACCATGCAAGGTAATGGAGAAGATCGTGAGGAAAAGGCTCGTAGAGCATCTAGAGGGAAATAACTTTGTAACGCACCACCAACATGGGTTCAGGGATGGTAAATCGTGCCTCACAGGTTTAATAGAATTTATGACCAAGCAACAAAAATTAGGCAGGAAAGAGAAGGGTGGGCCGACTGCATTTTCCTGGATTGCCAAAAAGCCTTTGACACAGTACCGCACAAAAGGCTGTTAAAAAAGTTGGAGCAACAGGCAGGAGTAAAAGGGAAGGTGCTCCAGTGGATAAGGGAGTACTTAAGCAACAGGAAACAGCGAGTAACGGTGAGGGGGGAGACATCAGAGTGGCGAGATGTCACCAGCGGAGTCCCACAGGGCTCAGTACTTGGACCCATCCTGTTTCTAATATATGTGAACGATCTCCGGAGGGTATAGACTCATTCCTCTCAATGTTTGCTGATGATGCAAAAATTATGAGAAGAATCAAGACGGATGAAGATAGACAGAGACTACAGGATGACCTGGATAAACTGGAGGAATGGTCTAGAAAATGGCTGCTAAAGTTCAACTCGGGAAAGTGTAAGGTGATGAAATTAGGAGAAGGGAGCAGGAGGCTGAACACAAGGTATCATTTGGGAGGGAAATCCTACAAGAGTCAAATAGAGAGAAAGATCTGGGGGTTGATATCACACCGAACCTGTCCCCAGAAGCCCACATCAAAAGAATATCATCAGCGGCATATGCTAGACTGGCCAACATAAGAACTGCCTTTAGAAATTTGTGTAAGGAATCTTTCAGAACCCTGTATACCACTTATGTAAGACCAATCCTGGAGTATGCAGCTCCAGCCTGGAGTCCATACCTAGTTAAACACAAGACAAAGTTAGAGAAGATTCAGCGGTATGCCACCAGGCTCGTCCCGGAACTGAGAGGATTGAGCTACGAGGAAAGGCTAAAGGAGCTGAACCTCACATCCCTGGAAAACAGAAGAGTAAGGGGAGACATGATAACCACCTACAAAATTCTCAGGGGAATTGACAGGGCGGACAAAGAGAAACTCTTCACCACGGGTGGGACACGAACAAGGGGACACAGGTGGAAACTTAGTACCCAGATGAGCCACAGAGACGTTAGAAAGAATTTTTCAGTGTCAGAGTAGTTAATAAATGGAATGCATTAGGCAGTGATGTGGTGGAGGCTGACTCCATACACAGTTTCAAATGTAGATATGATAGAGCCCAGTAGGCTCAGGAATCTGTACACCTGTTGATTGACAGTTGAGAGGCGGGACAAAGAGCCAAAGCTCAACCCCTGCAAGCACAATTAGGTGAGTACATTAGGTGAGTACCTTGCATACAAATGATAATTGTTCACGGTCACCAATGTCAAGAGTTCTCCACTGTTTCAAGGTCAACTGGTTGCTGTACCCTTTCCTAACATCACATCATACATGTTCTCAGGATTCATAGAGTCACAAGCGGCATAGTTTGGAATGAGTTCTTGAGCGCATTTGTTAATTATAGCTAAGACAGACGGGTTTTCATATGTTTCACTCGCCACAGCACACCTACATCACTGGAGGAGACGTCAAGACTTGCTGGAGGCGTGTCAACATTTACATCCTGGATGGGGGGTCAATATTTGCTTGAGACGTGTCAACACTTACATCACTGGATGGGGGGTCAATACTTGCTTGAGAGTGTCACACTTACATCACTGGATGGGGGGGGGGGCAATACTTGCTTGAGACGTGTCAACACTTACATCACTGGATGGGGGGGGCACTGCTTGAGACGTGTCAACACTTACATCACTGGATGGGGGGCAATATTTGCTGGAGGCGTGTCAACACTTACATCCCTGGATGGGGGGTCAATACTCTCTCTCTCTCTCTCTCTCTCTCTCTCTCTCTCTCTCTACTCTCTTCTCTCTCTCTCTCTCTTCTCCTCTCTCTCTCTCTCTCACTCACTCTCTCTCTCTCTCTCTCTCTCTCTCTCGCACACACACACACACACACAAGGGGCCAGGTAGCCTGGTGGATAGCGCGCAGGATTCGTAATTCTGTGGCGCGGGTTCGATTCCCGCACCCGGCAGAAACAAAAATGGGCAAAGTTTCTTTCACCCTGAATGCCCTGTTACCTAGCAGTAAATAGGTACCTGGGAGTTAGTCAGCTGCCACGGGCTGCTTCTTGGTGTGTGTGTGTGTGTGTGTGTGTAGTGTGGAAAAAAAAAGTAGTTAGTGTAGTTAGTAAACAGTTGATTGACAGTTGAGAGGCGGGCCGAAAGAGCAAAGCTCAACCCCCGTAAAATACAACTAAGTGAATACAACTAAGTGAATACACACACACCACACACACACACACACACCACACACACACACACACACACACACACACACACACACACACACACACACACACACACACATACACACATACACACGAGCCCAGGCCCCGTGTCTTCAGGTGACAAACCTCACGAGTGTCCACAAAAGATGTCCAGCACGAGCATTAAGGGAAAACCTTGACACAAACTGCACTTATCATAAAGAAGAAGCACCACCATTGACCGCCAAGTGCTCACATCAAGTCTAACTCTAAGAAACAACACTCAAGCCTTGACGCTTCTCCCAACATCCGGGGGAGAAAACCTTCACACAAACTGCACCTGTCATAAAGAAGATGAAGACTCACCAGTGTCCTCAGTGTCCGAAGGTATTCACCCGTCCTGGAAGTGTGAAGCGTCACATCTTAGTGCATTCACGTGACAAACCTCTTGATTGTCCAGAATGTGGGAAGAGATTCCTTCAAAGTGGAAGTATGAAGACTCACAGGAGGGTGCATGCGGATGAGAGACCTTTTCAATGTGCCGAGTGTGGCAATAAATTTAGAGAACGTGGAATAATTATACAGCACTTGTTAGTGCATTCAGGTGTTAAACCTCATGAGTGTTCAGTGTGAGATTCAATCAGCGTGGAAGTATGAAAACTCACATGTTAGTGCATTCAGGTGAGAAACCTCATGAGTGTCCAGTGTGTGGGAAGAGATACAATCAGCGTGGACATATGAAGACTCACATGTTAGTGCATTCAGGTGACAAACCTCACGAGTGTCCAGAGTGCGGGAAGAGATTCAGTCAGCGTGGAAATATGAAGACTCCCAGGATGGTGCATGCGGATGAGAGACCTTTTCAATGTGCCGAGTGTGGCAAAAATATGTAGAAAACGTGGAATAATAATACAGCACATGTTAGTGCATTCAGGTGATAAACCTCATGAGTGTCCAGTGTGTGGGAAGAGATTCAGTCGGCGTGGACATATGAAGACTCACATGTTAGTGCATTCAGGTGACAAACCACATGAGTGTCCAGAGTGTGGGAAGAGATTCAATCAGCGTGGAAGTATGAAAACTCACATGTTAGTGCATTCAGGTGACAAACCACATGAGTGTCCAGAGTGTATCCAGAGTGTGGGGAGAGATTCAATCAGCGTGGACATATGAAGACTCACATTTTAGTGCATTCGGATGACAATCCTCACGAGTGTCCCCTGGGGGCAAAGCAGTGTAAGAGTTTCCGTCGTCTTGGCCATCTGAAGGGACACTTGTTAAGGCATTCAGGGGAATGCCGTTTCGAGTGTGCAGAGTGTGGCAGGAGTTTTACGAACGTGAAACTATTTAACATACATGTTAAATCATTGGCGGTTCGCTCTCATGAGTGTCGAGAATGTGGGAAACGATTCAGGCGTCTTCGAAGTCTGAAGTCCGTGTGTTACTGGACTGTGTTCCGGAAGGCCACATTACTCAATGCCTTTATCCATTCTGAGCAGTGCGCCAGTGCAGCATTTGATGCAACTAGGGAGAATGTCATGGCACATTGCGAAGGAGCCTAGTGCTAGTTACCCAATACAATGTCGGGGTATGCACAAAGAAGGGCTCATTTCTTAAGCAGTCATTATGTCTGGCTATGTGTTTTCACTATTCCCGTTTAAGTAGTCCCTGCCAAGGGTCCAGCGGCTAATGGCCGGCTGCGCTCGGGCCAGGCCCAGCTACTGATGTCTTGGCTGACGTGGATACGCTGCCGATGACCCAGCAGCTGATAGGCCAGCAGACGGTGTGCCGGCTGAACATGCCCCTGGGGGCCAAGCCCAGCCGTCGATGTTCAGGCTGATGTGGTCCTGGCCGACGGTCCAGCAGTCGTTGGCCCAGCTGGTGGTGTGCCAGCTGAGCATGCCCCCTGGGGGCCAAGCACAGCTGCTGTTGTTCCAGCTGATGCGGTCCCAGCCGATGATCCAGCAGCTGACCACAGCCGGAGGGCCGGAGGAAGCCGGAGAGCTTCCTGGCATTACGTTGGTACTGGATGAATATGTTAGGTTGGGCTGACCTAACCTAAACTACCCTAACCTAACCTAACCTATCCGGCGCTTGGTTCGTCATGTTTAGTTGGCGTCGCCAGCTCTATATTTTTGTCTAATTTTTTAATAAAAATATATTTTCCAGATTAGAATTATGCGGATGTTATGAACAATAGTGGGCTGGCTATGGGGAACTGGTACTATTAAGGGGTGCGGGTAAGTAGAATAGAGGTATCAAGATATGGGAGAATCAAAAGGCTACGGCCCCCAAAATAAAATATCCACAGTAATAAATACTTGCTACTAAACCGGTTAGTCTAGGAATAGATTATTGTACTCCCACACAGGAACAAGGGATACTCTGTTCAAACTTACTTATTTATTAACCCCTTAACACCCCCCATACACAATCACACCAATAACAATTTAATACTAACTTTACCACACAATCTTACGTTAAAAGCCTTGTCCACATAAGCAGGATACAAGGTTTACACTGGAAACAAGCTAGGGTAAAGCTCTACTATAACACACTGGAGTCAGCTTAGGGTAGGGGACCACGTGGTTACACTGGGACCCCGTTAGCATAGCAGGTAATATAAAACT
>WNGS01121424.1:0-17821 GCA_020271785.1 Procambarus virginalis
CTCATAGCGAATGCCTCTCTCGCGCGAGTGCGGCGTGCGTGCAGGAGACAGGTGTTGACGGTGTGTGAGAGTGAGCCGGCAGTATTGAGGCCAGACGGTGGCGGCGGCGGAAGCTGAAGCGTGTACCATGGCGCCAGGCGGGGTGGTGTTGCTGCCTCTCCCGCCCTCCGCGCTGCCTTGACAACCATACTCCCTTCACTCTCCTTCACTAAAGTGGCGCTTTACCACTTGTATCCCACACCACTATTCTCCCACCTACAGCTAGGCGTACAGCTTACGATATGGACACAAATACAGTAGATGGTGTACGACAAGTGAGGCGGCGGGTGCGCGTGGTCCACATTGGATGTCCTTACTGCGCAGTATGAAGCAACTGGACAGCTTGTCACCCACTTTTATTCTCGCACAGCTTAGAGGCTTATTTATCATGCTTCCGTGGCGAGGATTGTCAGCCTCATGTAGGCATGGCTAACTGCTTCTCCTAAGTATATAATTAACTTTCTTACATGAATAAACTACATGGGAAGTATGGAGAGAAAGTATTATTTTAAGCTCGTAACTATTTATATAGTTAAGGATATTAGTGTAAATATAGCTGACTTGCGGCGTTACTCTTTGGTGCCTGGCTCTCACTCTTCTCTCTTCCCCCCCCCTCCTCTCTTCTCTCTCTCCTCATTCTCCCTTCTCTCTCTCTCCCCCCCCTTTCCCTCCCCCCTCCTCTCTCTCTCTTCCCCTCTCCCTCTCTTTCTCTCCCCTCTTTTTTTCTTTGTCATTCCCGTTCTACCTGCCTCCCTCCTCCCCGTTCTACCTGCCAGAGGGTAAAAGATACTCAAGTAACATTCAGTCATCATTATCGACGTTGAATCAGCGTTATTGACGTTTGTTCTACAGAGATATGGTCGATTTAATTTATTATTAACACATTAAGGTACAAGTGCATTTGTGCAGCTGCCTTAGACTATATGAAGGGGAGTTACAGTGCCAAAAAATAAAGCTAGCTACGTGATGCTAAAAATCCCCATCACACAGGATGGTTAGTCATACTGGGCCATGTGATAAGTAGTCTGCACTGGCAGACTCTGGGTGCATTATGAGGATATCTTCAAGAATACGAGAGTGAATAAATTGCAAAGCTCCAGGTACCTCATGCCAACGGGTCTGAATGGTCTGATAACTGGGCATTTGGTGATGTAGTGTTGGAGATCATGCCGCAGTTCCTGCTCACAGAGTTTGCTCCTGGAGTGCTCAGGATGGGTAGATCCGTCACCTGCAGCCACCTGCCACAGCTAACGGTAACCCAACCTGATCTTGGCAACTACTGTGTCGCACAGTCTAGTGGACGTTTTGTGCTGTCCTTAGATATAGGTTTCAGATCTGAACAATAATCATAACTTTTTATAATGGTGCTTTCAGGTCGTTGGGAGTCAGTAATTTCTGTCCTATCAGACCTGAGTGTTTGGACCAATACAGTTTTGACAGCAGAGATGGGGATACCTAGATTTAATTCAACTTCCTCTTTGTTACACGCTAATTTGGCTGCAATGTCTGTCTCATTATGATGGGTTATATTTATGTGATGGTATCCATACAAAGGAGATTCGAAACCCTTTGCTCTGTGCAGCAATTAGGTCATTTATAATTGGTAGTATGAGGATCTTGCTGTCGATCTTCCAGAAGTTTTCGATTGCTTGAAGAGCAGACAGTCACAAAATATCGAGTCCCAAAATAACAACAGGTCAGCCAGTTGTTTAACCTGACACTTTACAGTCTTTGTGCAAATATTATTTCTATAAAACCTACATGCTGCTGCAGTCCGTCCAGTAGAGGATTGGACTGAGCCGTCGGTGTAGACACAGTGCTCGTGGGATTTTGAATTCTCGATGGAGGAAGCAATTGTTTCAAGTGCGACAGCTTTGAGAAGAGCAAGATTCTCATTATCTTTCTTGGTGACAGGTGTGTATGATATTTGAATGGTGGGGTACAGATAAAGAGGAATATCAGAGACAGGTAGATTGCACTTAAAAGGAATGTTAAGTTTAATGAGATTGTAAGCATTGTTGCTCAGCCATTTATCGTATAAGGAGTAAGTTGGTATATTGGCACCAGTCAATAGGGTGTTAACAGCAGTGAATAATTTGTCTCTGAGCAATGCAGGAGATGTAGGGTCTCTCATGACTAAGGCAAAAGGTGGTGTTGACTTGCATGATTCTCTCTAGTATGGTTGGAAGCTTCAGTTCTTCCCTCATGTTGATGATTCTTGTTGCATCTTGGGGCACCTCATGGCTTCATTCTGTACTACTTCAAGTTTGGCCAACACAAAGACGGGGAAGTTAATTAGGTGCAAGACACGATAATGAACTAGAGATCTAACAAACATATATCATATAGAATAATCTAGCATTTTTTTTATTAAAAATGACTCCAGAAGCATTTTGAGGATATCAACACAAGTTTGAATAAGGCAGCAGTGGTAATAAAACGGTACACAATTTTTTTTTTATTAATACATGAGGTACATCTGCATTAGTGCAGCTGCCCTAGACTATATGAAGTGGAGTACAGTGTGTTAAAAAAGCTAACTAGTTGATGCTAGAAAATCCCCATCACACAGGATGGTTAGTCATACAGAGGCATGTGATAAGCAGTCTGCACTGGCAGACTCCGGATGCATTTTGAAGATATCATCAACACAAGATTGAATAAGGCAGCAGTGGTAATAAAGGTCCCCATCTCGCAGGATGGTTAGTCATACAGGGCCATATGTTTAGTAGCCTGCACTGGCAAATTTTGGGTACACTGTGAGGATATCTTCAAGAATACGAGAGTGAATAAAATAATTGCAAAGCTCCAGGTACCTCATGCCAACTGGTCTGAAAGGTCTAATAACTGGGCACTCAGTGATGCAGTGCGGGAGATCGTGCCGTAGTTCCTGCTCACAGAGTTTGCAACTGGAGTGTTCAGGATTGGGAGATCCGTCACCTGCAGCCACCTGCCACAGGTAACGGTAACCCAACCTGATCCTTGCAACCACTGTGTCGCACAGTCTGATGGACGTTTTGTGCTGCCCATAGATGTAGGTTTCAGATCTGAACAAATCATAGCTTTTTATACTAGTACTTTCAGGTCGTTGGGAGTCAGTAAGTTCTTTCTTATCAGACCTGAGTGTTTGGACCAATACGGTTTTGACAGCAGAGATGGGGATACCTAGATCTAATTCAACGGTACACAATTTTTTTTTATTTTTTTTTTATTAATTCCGGTACACAAACCTGATCCTTTATTTTACCACTCTACGGACAATCAACCCCATATTTCATACTTAAGTGGAGTCGCTGGTATTTGGAATAGGAGCACAGGGGCTGACCCGCAACAACCCTTTGACTCTTGTCATATAATCATAAATCATAATGCGAAGCTTAGTTAAACTATTGTATAGAGTATATCTGTAATGTATAGAGTAACTATCTGGAACAACCGTGGACATCTTCAAGAGAAAACTGGATAGTTTTCTTCAAGGAGTGCCGGACCAACCGGGCTGTGGTGGGTATGTGGGCCTGCGGGCCGCTCCAAGCAACAGCCTGGTGGACCAAACTCTCACAAGTCAAGCCTGGCCTCAGGCCGGGCTTGGGGAGTAGAACAACTCCCAGAACCCCATCAACCAGGTATATGTGGGCCTGCGGGCCGCTCCAAGCAACAGCCTGGTGGACCAAACTCTCACAAGTCAAGCCTGGCCTCGGGCCGGGCTTGGGGAGTAGAAGAACTCCCAGAACCCCATCAACCAGGTATATGTGGGCCTGCGGGCCGCTCCAAGCAACAGCCTGGTGGACCAAACTCTCACAAGTCAAGCCTGGCCTCGGGCCGGGCTTGGGGAGTAGAAGAACTCCCAGAACCCCATCAACCAGGTATATGTGGGCCTGCGGGCCGCTCCAAGCAACAGCCTGGTGGACCAAACTCTCACAAGTCAAGCCTGGCCTCGGGCCGGGCTTGGGGAGTAGAACAACTCCCAGAACCCCATCAACCAGGTATATGTGGGCCTGCGGGCCGCTCCAAGCAACAGCCTGGTGGACCAAACTCTCACAAGTCAAGCCTGGCCTCGGCCGGGCTTGGGGAGTAGAACAACTCCCAGAACCCCATCAACCAGGTATATGTGGGCCTGCGAGCCGCTCCAAGCAACAGCCTGGTGGACCAAACTCTCACAAGTCAAGCCTGGCCTCGGGCCGGGCTTGGGGAGTAGAACAACTCCCAGAACCCCATCAACCAGGTATATGTGGGCCTGCGGGCCGCTCCAAGCAACAGCCTGGTGGACCAAACTCTCACAAGTCAAGCCTGGCCTCGGGCCGGGCTTGGGGAGTAGAACAACTCCCAGAACCCCATCAACCAGGTATATGTGGGCCTGCGGGCCGCTCCAAGCAACAGCCTGGTGGACCAAACTCTCACAAGTCAAGCCTGGCCTCGGACCGGGCTTGGGGAGTAGAAGAACTCCCAGAACCCCGTCCAGGTACAATCCAGGTTCAACTAAAATTTTTAAATATTCTGTAGGCCTAAATACCTTAACACATAGGCCTAAATACCTTAAATTTTGAGCAATAAAACGATTTTATAAGAAAAATAATTATTTCGTGCACGCATTGTAACTGCACTATGTTAGTTAATGTTCCAGTGGTCTGTTGTGGCTGTAACTGTGCACTGTGTTAGATAATGTTCCAGTGGTCTGTTGTGGCTGTAACTGTGCACTGTGTTAGATAATGTTCCAGTGGTCTGTTGTGGCTGTAACTGTGCACTGTGTTAGATAATGTTCCAGTGGTCTGTTGTGGCTGTAACTGTGCACTGTGTTAGATAATGTTCCAGTGGTCTGTTATGGCTGTAACTGTGCACTGTGTTAGTTAATGTTCCAGTGGTTCTGTTGTGGCTGTAACTGTGCACTGTGTTAGATAATGTTCCAGTGGTCTGTTGTGGCTGTAACTGTGCACTGTGTTAGATAATGTTCCAGTGGTCTGTTGTGGCTGTAACTGTGCACTGTGTTAGATAATGTTCCAGCGGTCTGTTGTGGCTGTAACTGTGCACTGTGTTAGATAATGTTCCAGCGGTCTGTTGTGACTGTAACTGTGTACTGTGTTAGATAATGTTCCAGTGGTCTGTTGTGGCTGTAACTGTGCACTGTGTTAGATAATGTTCCAGTGGTCTGTTGTGGCTGTAACTGTGCACTGTGTTAGATAATGTTCCAGTGGTCTGTCGGGCATTTCTCCACAGTGGTGACATTTGCTCTCATCTTGTGGAACCTGTAAGCCTATTCCCCAGCACGCTGTCTTCCTGGGTCTGGTTCGGCTAAACGGGAGACAGCAAGTCACCAGTATGGCTTCTGGCCTCAACCCCCGTCCTCACAACAAGTAGGTCACCGTTTTGACGTTATGTTAACCAATGTTACAAGTGCAAACTGCTATGAAAAATAACCTATCGAACTTGATAGGTGGGGCTGCCTAGGTGCGTGCGTTTCTGATTAAGGTATAAGATTGTGTTTTTAACGGAGTGGGAAATGAAGAGAACGTGCTAGGCTGGCAGGGTCCTGCCCTCTCTCTCTCATTTCCAATACACGCGACCACTCGTGTTTGGTCAATGGTGAAGGCTCTCTCACAGTGCTGTCCTCCCTACCAACTCTTGCTACCTGTACTCTAGCATGTTATATTCAGAGTGTTCACTGAAGCTGCCGCGAGATAGGCAAGAGAATCGTATCCAGCACTTATTTTTGGAAATGGCGTAGGCGTTTTTCAGTGTTTTGTTAAAAATGTTGGCCACAGTGTTTTGTACATTTTCTCGTGTGTGATATATATATATATATATATATATATATATATATATATATATATATATATATATATATATATATATATATATATATATATATATATATATATATATATATTATGCGGAACAAAAAATATATTCGTGTTTCTAACAAATTAATTTAACTTGAAAACTTTGTTCTTTACTAATTTTTCTTCAGTGGTTCCTTTATTTGTCTAATTTTACTGATAATAGACTGTTGACTTAATTGTGTGGGCAGATTAGTCTCCTGACTTTACTAGTTGTCCCTGGCGTGTGACGCGCATGTGGCTTGTTGTGTACCCAGTGGTGGACACCCAGTGGGTGGACACCCAATGGTGGACACCCAGTGGATGGACACCCAGTGGATGGACACCCAGTGGTGGACACCCAGTGGATGGACACCCAGTGGTGGACACCCAGTGGTGGACACCCAGTGGTGGACACCCAGTGGGTGGACACCCAGTGGTGGACACCCAGTGGTGGACACCCAGTGGTGGACACCCAGTGGATGGACACCCAGTGGATGGACACCCAGTGGTGGACACCCAGTGGTGGACACCCAGTGGTGGACACCCAGTGGGTGGACACCCAGTGGGTGGACACCCAGTGGGTGGACACCCAGTGGTGGACACCCAGTGGTGGACACCCAGTGGTGGACACCCAGTGGATGGACACCCAGTGGGTGGACACCCAGTGGTGGACACCCAGTGGGTGGACACCCAGTGGATGGACACCCAGTGGGTGGACACCCAGTGGATGGACACCCAGTGGGTGGACACCCAGTGGGTGGACACCCAGTGGGTGGACACCCAGTGGTGGACACCCAGTGGGTGGACACCCAGTGGTGGACACCCAGTGGTGGACACCCAGTGGGTGGACACCCAGTGGGTGGACACCCAGTGGATGGACACCCAGTGGATGGACACCCAGTGGGTGGACACCCAGTGGTGGACACCCAGTGGATGGACACCCAGTGGTGGACACCCAGTGGTGGACACCCAGTGGTGGACACCCAGTGGTGGACACCCAGTGGTGGACACCCAGTGGGTGGACACCCAGTGGTGGACACCCAGTGGGTGGACACCCAGTGGGTGGACACCCAGTGGATGGACACCCAGTGGTGGATACCCAGTGGTGGACACCCAGTGGTGGACACCCAGTGGGTGGACACCCAGTGGTGGACACCCAGTGGGTGGACACCCAGTGGGTGGACACCCAGTGGATGGACACCCAGTGGTGGATACCCAGTGGTGGACACCCAGTGGGTGGACACCCAGTGGTGGACACCCAGTGGGTGGACACCCAGTGGGTGGACACCCAGTGGGTGGACACCCAGTGGGTGGACACCCAGTGGGTGGACACCCAGTGGGTGGACACCCAGTGGGTGGACACCCAGTGGGTGGACACCCAGTGGGTGGACACCCAGTGGTGGACACCCAGTGGGTGGACACCCAGTGGGTGGACACCCAGTGGGTGGACACCCAGTGGGTGGACACCCAGTGGGTGGACACCCAGTGGGTGGACACCCAGTGGGTGGACACCCAGTGGGTGGACACCCAGTGGGTGGACACCCAGTGGTGGACACCCAGTGGGTGGACACCCAGTGGTGGACACCCAGTGGTGGACACCCAGTGGGTGGACACCCAGTGGGTGGACACCCAGTGGGTGGACACCCAGTGGGTGGACACCCAGTGGTGGACACCCAGTGGGTGGACAGCAGTCACAGCCTAGTTGTAGCAACTTGTGTTGTCAAAGTTTGAGGCGAGAAACATCATTATGACGCAGGTTAGCGTGTGCACTTGTCTCCCCAACATTTATCCCTGTATTACTCTCACAAGACTCTCCTACACTGGCGCAGCTGTTCTCTGGATTTATCACAACGTACAAAAGCCATCGTCTTAACCGAACCAGAAACACACCAACCCAAACCACCCACCTAACCTAGCCTAACCAACCGATGCAGTGAAGAGCAGGGGTGCCATAGGCACAATCAGAGAACACTGTATAAACATCAGAGGTCCGCGGTTGTTCAACGTCCTCCCAGCGAGCATAAGAAATATTGCCGGAACAACCGTGGACATCTTCAAGAGGAAACTAGATTTATTCCTCCAAGGAGTTCCGGACCAGCCGGGCTGTGGTGGGTATGTGGGCCTGCGGGCCGCTCCAAGCAACAGCCTAGTGGACCAAACTCTCACAAGTCAAGCCTGGCCTCGGGCCGGGCTTGGGAGTAGAAGAACTCCCAGAACCCCATCAACCAGGTATCAACCAGGTAACCAGATGCCTAGAAAACTTGGATTTTTGTGAGCCGCTACTCGTCATAGCACGCTTCATTTGGTACGTTCGTTACCCTAACGGAGTATTAGTTGAGAGGACAGGTTGGGTCTTCAACAGAGCCACGGCAGGTGGAAGCGTATTGTGCGTGTCGTGGCCGCAGACACGTCGAGGCCAAAGATATTCTACTGTACTCCCTACCTGGAAGTACTTTAATACCAAGAACTGCAGTACAACACCAACACATCTGTGTACACAGCTGTAGAACAGCGGTAACTACATGCTCCCAATCAAGCCAGTTGTTGTTGTTTTAGATTCAGGTACTCAGAACAAAAAGTTGCAAGTAGCACGGGCTATGGCGAGCTCGCAGTGGACTTCCCTGGCACAGGAGCGGGGCTGTAACTGCTCAAGCCAGATTGACTGATGAAGATTAAGCCACCCAAGAGGTGGCACGAGCATGAATAGCCAGTAATGCTCAAGCGAGGGAAACAATGCACTTTATAATAGTGAGAGACAGGTGTAGTATATCGCCACACCTGTGCACCTCCACAGTCAAAAAGCACATCCACATACATGTACACGTCCACACAAACCTGGTAGCAGCTGGTCTCCTAACACCTATAGTCACATAACCACAGGTGTTAATCTGATAACATGTGCAGTTACTTGGCAACGCGTGCAGGTGCCTGGCAACGCGTGCAGGTGCCTGGCAACGCGTGCAGGTGCCTGGCAACGCGTGCAGGTGCCTGGCAACGCGTGCAGGTGCCTGGCAACGCGTGCAGGTGCCTGGCAACGCGTGCAGGTGCCTGGCTTCCTAAGGGGTGGGTTTAGGGCAATACGACGGCGCGCAGCTAATAGTGGTGCTAATCTGTTTAGCAGAAACAGTTGCCGATTTAATTTGCCGACATTGCTTTGGGTATGATTCAAACTTATCACACGTAAATGTATTGTTTGGCCAGAACGCGAGTTGTAGAGTAGCAGGGCGGTAATAATGCGAAAACACGGTAACGAATAACATTGTTTTACAGGATGGTGTCGAAGTCAAAGAGGAGCTGCCCAAGAAGGTGCGGGCGGAGGAGTTACCACCCACTACAGCGCCATCTCCCTACGCGCCTTACGACCCATCAATGGTCCTGTCTTACATGTGGCGGTGTGCGAGCCTGGCGCCTTCTTGGACGGCAACTGCACTTCTCACCAGAGACGGCAAGACCCTGCCCCCACCCCCACCTGCCTTCCTCAGAGACAGGTAAGAAATACTCCTTCCACCACCCTTGCTGTGTCACACGGGGCGGGATGATAAAATGATACATAAATTGATGAAGAAACCCCATATACACAATTATGAGATTGTATTTTAGATACTACATGTATAACCCCTTATGCACAGTACCTACACAATACAGTTCCTTCTATCAGTATAGCTACCGATAAGCCTAGCTGTACTTAGGCTTATCAAGGTCAGCCAAGGCAAAGTCCTTCACCCTTGCTTTCCTAAGACAGGTAAAACCCCTCAGACTCTTGCCTTCCTTAAACACACGAGACCCAACAATGCCTTCCTCATGGAAATAAGACACCCCCACACACATACCTCTGCCTTCCTCATAAAAGAAAGACTACACACACACACACACACACCTACCTTCCTCGTACAACTAAGACCACCCCCCCACACCTGCTTCCTCAGGTGAGGTCCCCCTCACCCTTCCATACCTTAGTTTTTAACATGTTTCATTTCTATGTGCACTGTGAGTTGTTTTGTTGTTCTGGGTACAGTGTGCCAGCTACGGTGCCAGCGTACCTGAGCCAGGGTCCCCCGGTGCTGGCTGACCCCGCCAGAGTAGTTCCTCTCTCAGACTCCCAAAAGTTTGAGCGGCACTACCAGCCCAACGTGGCTCTGGCACCCCCTAAGGTGAGGGACAAGGCCTGCCGGGAGTTGCTGCCCATAAAGGACCTACCACCTCTCGACCTCCACGACCCCCACGATGACAAACTCGCAGTTTTTCTGGTGAGTTTCTTTTCGTTCTCTTTAGCTCTTAGGTTGTTCAGTACTTTTAGTTGTTCACCGAATCCTATTTTATCTATATCTGACACATATAATGTCTCTGCTGAAGACATTATTAATATCTGCTTGAAGTTTTTCAAAGTTTTTGACTGGGCAACAGAAAATAACATGATGTTTAACAGTGATAAATTCCAGGTATTCAGGTACGGTAACAATGAGGACCTTAAACATAATACAGGGTACAAAACACAATCAAATTTGCCCATAGTAGGAAAACAGCATGTCAAGGATTGGGGAATAATGATGTCTGACGACCTAACGTTTAGGGAGCATAACCAAGCAAATATTGCGTCAGCCAGAAAATGATAGGATGGATTACAAGAACTATTAAATCCAGAGATCCCATCACAATGGTTGTACTCTTCAAGTCACTTGTGTTGTCCCGTCTTGAGTACGGCTCAGTGTTCACTTCCCCCTTCAGAGCAGGAGAGAGTGCCAAAATAGAGGGAGCAACACAGATTATCATTATTAACATCTTTATTGACAAAATTAATTACAATTTTGCCTAATCTGAGGATTTTGATAGTCTGATTAAAGTGAGGATAATGCTGGTATTCACTGTCACGCAGGACAGAGGGTCATACATAAGACAATAGGTCTAAACTGTAGGCGGAAGTACATATATATCATGGTTACAATCAATGTTTTAATATATGGATATGTGAAAACAACTTTCTACTCTGCACTGCCACACAAGGGCAGGGATGGGTTCATAAGTGATGCAGCTTAGAAGTAATATAGATAAAAATTGTTCTTCATTCTTTAAAATGGACAAGCAAATTTTGGGTAAATGTTAGGATGTCGTCCAGAACACTGAGTCAATAAAATAGTTACACAGTTGGTGGTNAGGAAATGCAGAATAGAACCAGTGAGGAGTAGAGGTGCCATAGGCACAATCAGTGAGGAGTAGAGGTGCCGAAGGTACAATCAGTGAGGAGTAGAGGTGCCGTAGACACAGAGAACACTGAACATCAGAGGTCCACCGCTCAACACCCTCCCAGCAAGCATTAGAAATATTGCCGGAACAAAGGTGGATGTATTCAAGAGGGATTTGGACGGTTTCTTTCAAGGAGTGCCGGACCAACCGGGCTGTGGTGGGTATGTGGGCCTGCGGGCCGCTCCAAGCAACAGCCTGGTGGACCAAACTCTCACAAGTCAAGCCTGGCCTCGGGCCGGGCTTGGGGAGTAGAAGAACTCCCAGAACCCCATCAACCAGGTATATGTGGGCCTGCGGGCCGCTCCAAGCAACAGCCTGGTGGACCAAACTCTCACAAGTCAAGCCTGGCCTCGGGCCGGGCTTGGGGAGTAGAACAACTCCCAGAACCCCATCAACCAGGTATATGTGGGCCTGCGGGCCGCTCCAAGCAACAGCCTGGTGGACCAAACTCTCACAAGTCAAGCCTGGCCTCGGGCCGGGCTTGGGGAGTAGAAGAACTCCCAGAACCCCATCAACCAGGTATATGTGGGCCTGCGGGCCGCTCCAAGCAACAGCCTGGTGGACCAAACTCTCACAAGTCAAGCCTGGCCTCGGGCCGGGCTTGGGGAGTAGAACAACTCCCAGAACCCCATCAACCAGGTATATGTGGGCCTGCGGGCCGCTCCAAGCAACAGCCTGGTGGACCAAACTCTCACAAGTCAAGCCTGGCCTCGGGCCGGGCTTGGGGAGTAGAACAACTCCCAGAACCCCATCAAGCAGACTTAGTAAACCACCCTAGTGTGAAGGTGACCCAGTAACCCCCCCTAGTGTGAAGGTGACCCAGTAACCCCCCTAGTGTGAAGGTGACCCAGTAACACCCCCTAGTGTAAAGGTGACCCAGTAACCCCCCCTAGTGTGAAGGTGACCCAGTAACACCCCCCTAGTGTGAAGGTGACCCAGTAACACCCCCTAGTGTAAAGGTGACCCAGTAACCCCCCCTAGTGTGAAGGTGACCCAGTAAACCCCCCTAGTGTGAAGGTGACCCAATAACACCCCCTAGTGTGAAGGTGACCCAATAACACCCCCTAGTGTGAAGGTGACCCAATAACACCCCCTAGTGTGAAGGTGACCCAATAACACCCCCTAGTGTGAAGGTGACCCAATAACACCCCCTAGTGTGAAGGTGACCCAATAACACCCCCTAGTGTGAAGGTGACCCAGTAACACCCCCTAGTGTGAAGGTGACCCAGTAACACCCCTAGTGTGAAGGTGACCCAGTAACCCCCCTAGTGTGAAGGTGACCCAGTAACCCCCCCTAGTGTGAAGGTGACCCAGTAACCCCCCTAGTGTGAAGGTGACCCAGTAACACCCTAGTGTGAAGGTGACCCAATAACACCCCCTAGTGTGAAGGTGACCCAGTAACACCCCTAGTGTGAAGGTGACCCAATAACACTCCCTAGTGTGAAGGTGACCCAGTAACACCCCCTAGTGTGAAAGTGACCCAGTAACCCCCCCTAGTGTGAAGGTGACCCAATAACACCCCCTAGTGTGAAGGTGACCCAGTAACACCCCTAGTGTGAAGGTGACCCAATAACACCCCCTAGTGTGAAGGTGACACAATAACCCCTAGTGTGAAGGTGACCCAGTAACACCCCTAGTGTGAAGGTGACCCAGTAACCCCCCCTAGTGTGAAGGTGACCCAGTAACCCCCCCTAGTGTGAAGGTGACCCAGTAACCCCCCCTAGTGTGAAGGTGACCCAGTAACCCCCCTAGTGTGAAGGTGACCCAGTAACACCCCTAGTGTGAAGGTGACACAATAACCCCCCCTAGTGTGAAGGTGACACAATAACCCCCCTAGTGTGAAGGTGACCCAGTAACCCCCCCTAGTGTGAAGGTGACCCAGTAACACCCCCTAGTGTGAAGGTGACCCAGTAACCCCCCCTAGTGTGAAGGTGACACAATAACACCCCCTAGTGTGAAGGTGACCCAGTAACCCCCCTAGTGTGAAGGTGACCCAGTAACACCCCCTAGTGTGAAGGTGACCCAGTAACCCCCCTAGTGTGAAGGTGACCCAGTAACCCCCCTAGTGTGAAGGTGACCCAGTAACCCCCCTAGTGTGAAGGTGACCCAGTAACACCCCCTAGTGTGAAGGTGACCCAGTAACACCCCCTAGTGTAAAGGTGACCCAGTAACACCCCCTAGTGTGAAGGTGACCCAGTAACACCCCCTAGTGTGAAGGTGACCCAGTAACCCCCCTAGTGTGAAGGTGACCCAGTAACCCCCCCTAGTGTGAAGGTGACCCAGTAACCCCCCCCCCTAGTGTGAAAGTGACCCAGTAACCCCCCCTAGTGTGAAGGTGACCCAGTAACCCCCCTAGTGTGAAAGTGACCCAGTAACACCCCCTAGTGTGAAGGTGACCCAGTAACCCCCCCTAGTGTGAAGGTGACCCAGTAACACCCCCTAGTGTGAAGGTGACCCAGTAACACCCCCTAGTGTAAAGGTGACCCAGTAACACCCCCTAGTGTGAAGGTGACCCAGTAATCCCCCCTAGTGTGAAGGTGACCCAGTAACCCCCCCTAGTGTGAAGGTGACCCAGTAACACCCCTAGTGTGAAGGTGACCCAGTAACACCCCCTAGTGTAAAGGTGACCCAGTAACCCCCCCTAGTGTGAAGGTGATCCAGTAACCCCCCTAGTGTGAAGGTGACCCAGTAACCCCCCCTAGTGTGAAGGTGATCCAGTAACCCCCTAGTGTGAAGGTGACCCAGTAACCCCCCCTAGTGTGAAAGTGACCCAGTAACCCCCCCTAGTGTGAAGGTGACCCAGTAAACCCCCTAGTGTGAAGGTGACCCAGTAACACCCCCTAGTGTAAAGGTGACCCAGTAACCCCCCCTAGTGTGAAGGTGATCCAGTAACCACCCTAGTGTGAAGGTGACCCAGTAACACCCCTAGTGTAAAGGTGACCCAGTAACACCCCCTAGTGTGAAGGTGACCCAGTAACACCCCCTAGTGTGAAGGTGACCCAGTAACACCCCCCTAGTGTGAAGGTGACCCAGTAACCCCCCCTAGTGTGAAGGTGATCCAGTAACCCCCCTAGTGTGAAGGTGACCCAGTAACCCCCCCTAGTGTGAAGGTGACCCAGTAACCCCCCCTAGTGTGAAGGTGACCCAGTAACCCCCCTAGTGTGAAGGTGACCCAGTAACCCCCCCTAGTGTGAAGGTGATCCAGTAACCCCCCTAGTGTGAAGGTGATCCAGTAACACCCCTAGTGTGAAAGTGACCCAGTAACCCCCCCTAGTGTGAAGGTGACCCAGTAACCCCCCCCCCCCTAGTGTGAAAGTGAGGTGTAGCCACACTAGCCAGGAGTCAGAAGAGTGACGGTGGCAGGAGTAACAGTGACTACGTCATACGTTCACCAGGAGTGGCCCTAACCTTGAGGAGTGACGCAGCGTGTTGGTGCTGGGTAGCAACCACTCTACTCACCTAGTTGTGCTTGCGGGGGTTAAGCTCTGGCTCTTTGGTCCCGCCTCTCAACCGTCAATCAACTGGTGTACAGGTTCCTGAGCCTATTGGGCTCTATCATATCTACACTTGAAACTGTGTATGGAGTCAGCCTCCACCACATCACTGCCTAATGCATTCCACCTGTTAACTACTCTGACACTGAAAAAAGTTATTTTTAACGTCCCTGTGGCTCATGTGGGTTCTCAGTTTCCACCTGTGTCCCCTTGTTCGCGTCCCACCAGTGTTAAACAGTGTATCCATATGAATGGGATGAGGGGGATGAGGGAGACGGGGGGGGGGGGGGGCCTGGGGGAGCAGAAGAGGAGGGAGAGCTGGGGGGGGGGGGGGAAGGGAGGGCTTAGGGAAGTTGGGGGAGAAGGGCAGGCTTAAGGAGGGTGGGGAAGAATGGAGGGCTGGGGGGGGGGGGAGACGGGAGGGCATGGGGGAGAAGGGGTGGCCTGGGGAGTGAGTGGGGGGGGGTGCCCTAGGTGGGCACTTAATGGGGGGCTGGCAGGGGTTGGGGCAGGTAGGATGTCTATTGGGTGGAAGGTGGTGCTCCTCTTCTTGTGGCTGTTGACTCGTGGAGGGTTCCCCACTCCCCTCTTAGATTGTAGGATTCTGGGTTGTGGTTTGAAAAACACTTTGAAAAATCCTTTGTCCAAATTGCTGAAGGTTATTTAAGATGCTGGACAGTTTGGATTTGTCCAACAACGGCATATAGTTAACGTGTGGGTCTGGCTGGATTTGGAGTTATATCTGCTTACAGGTGATGTGCTTTAGGGGGCCTGACAGCTGAGTGGACAGCGCTCGGAATTCGTTGTCCTGAGATTCCAAGTTCGATCCCCGGCGGAGGCGGAAACACACGGGCAGAGTTTCACCCTGATGACCTGTTCACCTAGCAGTAAATAGGTACCTGGGAGTTAGACAGCTGCTACGGGCTGCTTCCTGGGGATGTGTAACAAAAAGGAGGCCTGATCGAGGACCGGGCCGCGGGGACGCTAAGCCCCGAAATCATCTCAAGATAACCTCAAGAAGATAACCACTTCCAGAACACCACCGAGTGTCAGGCTCTGCTACATGTATCCATGTTCTTACTGGTTCTGTTTCGTTCGTTAGTGTTACGTCATCAGTAAACATTGCTGTGGCGTAGCCAGTTAACTTTGCTTTCAGCTCGTTGTCGTTGATCTGGGTCGTTGGCTCCCAGATGAGCTGTTCAGTGATCTAGTAGCCTCTGTCAGATCCCACTTGCATGCTGTGCTACTTAGTAATTATGGTCTGGTTCAGGAGCTCTTGTCTCTTCCTTGTATATTGACACCACGGTACGTGTTCTCTAACAGTCTGGCAGTTCTCTTTTTCCAGAGAGCGGAGCGGCATACTGGTCCCGGCGGGTCTAGACAGTGTTTCCGTTTTCTATTTTTGTCTACACTGCGGGATCCTGTATGGCTCTCTTGCCCTGTGTTGCCATCTTAAGTGTAGCGTCATCTCTTGGGTGTTGTAAAGGAGCACCACCACTACACCCAGGGGTGTCCCACCCGCCCTGGAGCACCACCACGACACCCGAGGGTGTATCCTGGATGTGTTTTATCAAGCTCTCTCTAAGGGTACTATTATATGCCTTGACTATTAAACAAGTAAACTGATACTTGGCAAGTATCGTGTGTAAGGAGCAGAGGTGAGACATGCATCCTAATTTACTTCTGGAAATTATAGGGACAAAGTGACATGGCTTCGTGTCCAACAGAACCTCATTGAAAAGTAGAGGTGCAAAAAATTTTCCAAACACCTCTCTATTAAAGAGTCAAGGCTCGTTATCCTTTCTTTAAGTATAAGGGGCATAACTAGCTGACCTCATTCGAGGTTCAAAGGGAACTTGATAAACGCCTCCAAAGGGTACCTGATCAACCGGGCTATGATTCATATGTCAGACTGTGAACAGCGGTGTCTAACAGCCTGGCTAACTAGACCGTCAACCAGGAGGCCTAGTCAAGGGCCGCGGGAATAATAATCCTTGGAATCAATTCCAGGTAACCTCAAGGTAGTCCATTTTTGTTCTATGTAATCTATTTAGTCTTGAGTGTAGGATTTCATTGTCGACAACTGGGCATACTCGGTTTGTATTTGTAAATGTGTAACTTTGCCAGTGGCAAGTTAGAGTTGCGAAATGTACAGGGTTGTCTTGCTAAGAAAAACTATGAAATGTGTTGTTCCCGCTGCAGGACAGAAGTGTTTGGCCAAATTTCCATTGATGTCAGTCTCTTCACCAACAGTGAATTGATGGCCATGAGTATGTCAACTGTTGTTTGCTACATCCTGGAAAGGTGAATGGTCGGCCTACGTGGGGGGGGGAGGGGGGAGGTGGCTCTATAAGCTAGCAGGCTTCATGTCCCCTGACTATAGAACAATCAAGTGAACTAATTGAAGAAAAAGATCCAGGTACAACACAGATGAAAATCAGTTTAGTGTCATTAATGATGCTGAAGGAGGCCTTTCCCCCATCACCAACTCTCATAGCGAATGCCTCTCTCGCGCGAGTGCGTCGTGCGTGCAGGAGACAGGTGTTGACGGTTGTGGTGAGAGTGAGCCCGGCAGTATTGAGGCCAGACGGTGCGGCGGCGGAAGGCTGAAGCGTGTACATGGCGCCAGGCGGGGTGGTGTTGCTGCTGCCTCTCCGCCCTCCGCGCTGCCTTGACAACCATACTCCCTTCACTCTCCTTCACTAAAGTGCGCTTTACCACTTGTATCCCACACCACTATTCTCCCACCTACAGCTAGGCGTACAGCTTACGATATGGACACAATACAGTAGATGGTGTACGACAGTGAGGCGGCGGGTGCGCGTGGTCCACATTGGATGTCCTTACTGCGCAGTATGAAGCAACTGGACAGCTTGTCACCCACTTTTATTCTCGCACAGCTTAGAGGCTTATTTATCATGCTTCCGTGGCGAGGATTGTCAGCCTCAGTAGGCATGGCTAACTGCTTCTCCTAAGTATATAATTAACTTTCTTACATGAATAAACTACATGGGAAGTATGGGAAAAAGTATTATTTTAAGCTCGTAACTATTTATATAGTTAAGGATATTAGTGTAAATATAGCTGACTTGCGGCGTTACTCTTTGGTGCCTGGCTCTCACTCTTCTCTCTCTCTCCCCCCCCCCTCCTCTCTTCTCTCTCTCCCTCATTCTCCCTTCTCTCTCTCTCTCTCCCCCCCCTTTCCCCCCCTCCCTCTCTTCTCTCTTCCCCTCT
>WNGS01121433.1:0-11390 GCA_020271785.1 Procambarus virginalis
CGTATATGGGTTGGCTTAGCATTTTTAAAGCACCCACTCACCTTCAGTGGTTGATTGTTCAATAACCCTTGAAATATATGTTTAACATCTCTCTAACCTGTCCATGGAGGACAGAAAGAAAATGTATCTGCTGGTTCGCATTGGAAATGTGTGGCCACCGTCTGTGGTAGGAAACAATAAAAAAAAAAATAAAAATGTAAATGCCAAGATCTCGTTTGACCTGTGGCTCAGCCTGCTGGAAGCACACGTTCAGTGCCGGGAGATTTAAGGAGGACGCCAACACAGAAAGCGGTACTCTTAGTTTAACTGGGCTCGGAAGCATATAGTGTTCTCGGAAATTTGTGTGCACCGGAGCTACTTCACACGAAGACCTATGTAGGACCTGATTGCTCTGCTTAAACGTCTGTATGTGGTGAAACCATCATATCACAGGAGTTTGATGTATTTCCAGAAGAGGACGAAAAAGCAACATGAATCAGTACAGGATTTATTTGCTGAGTTGAAGGCTTTGGCTAACCTGTGCAACTTCGGAGCTCAGTTGGACGGTAGGGTTAGGGGACCAGTTGTTCATGGCATTGGAAAAGGAGAATTATTTCTCTAACCTGGTGGCAGAAAACGTTGATCTACAATCGATGACTTCATGGACATTGCTCGAGAAGATATTGAACATGGAAAGAGCTTTTGGAAGTAAGACTTCTACTCAGGCAATTATGGTCGTACAGGGCCAGACCAGATTCAAACACTGTGGATACAGGCGCATAAGTAGCAAGTGCAAGTGCAAGTTTCGTGCATATATGCAACTTTTGATAACAAGGAGGGACACTTGAAGAGAGTGTGTAGGGAATTTCTGACCAGGAAGCAGACAGGCTGGGAGACGGAGAGACCGACCAGGTAAGGAGGATAGATGTAAGTTGGACTGTAAGGTCAAGGGCAGTGTATAGTGAAGGTAAAGACAGTCTTAGAGCTACAGGTGAGGAAAGAACCCGACATAATATTCGGGAGTGAGGAAAGGCACAGGAATAGGTATGTTCAGTGCAGTCACAAGTGGTGAATTTTATAATTAATGGGAAGTTAGTTCCCCTGGAACTGGACGCTGGTGCTGCAGTGTCAACAATGTCTAAGATATGGGCAGATACCTTGCATGTGAAATGTCAAAACCACAGGTAAAAGTATCTATACGTGCTTATGACTAATGTACCGATTAAAGGTCTATGGCAAAGTGTCGGCAAAAGTACGTTATAATGGAAAAGAAATTCTTCAAGAACTTTTTATTGTACGGATGGATTCACATAATCCTAGCCTAGGTGGTACAGGATCTCATGGAAAAAGTTGGAAATTTTCTTGGCAGGCCTAGATGAATTGGCAGATAGGGTTAAAACAATGTAAAAGTGCCGAACAAATGTTCAGTTTCAGGGAGGCAGATAAGCCAATTAATAGCATGTGCAAAAATTCACCTGAAAAAGTGGGGCTCACCTAAATTTTTCAGGCAAGAACAGTGCCGTTTCATTACAAGCAATTGGTAGAATCAGCCCTGGAAAAGCATGTGGCAGAAGGCATCTTAGAGCCAATTACACATAGTGAGTGGGCAGCCCCAATTGTACCAGTGTTGAAGGCAGACCGGAAATCCTTGAGAATCTGTGCAGACTTCAAGGAATGAACAACCGCATACACTGTGAGAAGTACCCTTTACCTAAGATAGATGAGTTATTGTCAGTGGTCTGCAAGGGAGCAATTTTTCTAAGATTGACCTGAAGGATGCTTACTTGCAAATTCCTGTAGAGGAGGAGAGCCAGAAATTGTTAGTGATTAATACCCACAAGGGGTTATTTAAGTATAAAAGACTTCCTTTTGGACTCTCCTCGTCTCCAGCAATTTTTCAGAGATTCATGTCCCAGTTGTTAGTTAACATTGAAGGTGTGGCTAGTTTTTTAGATGACATTATTGTATGTGGAGAGAATGAGGAAGTGCATGATGCTAGATTAGAACAAGTTTTGAATCTTTTGCAAAAGCACAATGTGAAGATTAATAAGGGAAAAACAACGTTGAAGACCAAGGCCATTGAATACCTGGGGTACCATATTTCAGGTAAGGGCTTTACTCCTTCTCACAAAAATGTAGCTGCTATAATAGATGCCCCAGCCCCAACATCAGTTGGGGAAGTACAGTCTTTTGTTGGGATGGTTACATATTTTTGTAAGTTTGTGAAGAACTTTTCAACAAAATTAGCACCCTTGTATGAATTGTTGAAAAAAGGGGCTAGATTTAAGTGGGCAGCAAGAGAGGAAAATGCATTCAGGAATATTAAGCAGGAATTGATCAATTCTCCAGTGCTCACTAATTTTACAGGTAGACTCCCATTAAAACTGGAGGTAGATGCTTCCCCAGTAGGAGTGGGTTGTGTATTATTACAGGAAGTAGATGGTCAGGATAAAGTAGTATATTTTGCTAGCAAGAAGTTATCTCCTGCGGAACAGAATTATTCTCAGTTAGATAAAGAAGCTTTAGCTTTGGTATTTGCTGTAAAGAAACTGAGGTATTTTCTGCTGGGGAGGAAATTTCTTGCTAGAACAGATCATAAACCCCTGCTAGGATTGTTTGGCAGAGGTAAGCAAGTTCCAGTTAATGCCAATGCTAGAATTCAAAGATGGGCATTACTACTCTCACAGTTTGAGTATGATTTAGAGTTTAAGCCAGGCAAGGATAATGTAGTAGCTGATGCATTAAGTAGATTGCCTGTGACAGAAGAATTAAATTCCAGTATTCCAGTGGAGTATGTTAACCTGGTGGAAGCTATGTCTTTTGAGGATATTTCATTCCAGACTATTAGGAAGGCAACTGGTAGAGATCCCAAATTAAGTCTGTTGTTGAAATATGTCAAATATGGTTGGAATGATAATTTGTTATTGTCAGAGTATGCTGCAGTGAAGGCTGACCTTAGTATTCACCAGGATGTACTTTGTATAGGAATAGAGTGGTGGTGCCTGGGGAACTGAGATGTAAGATTTTGGAACAGCTGCATGTAGGCCATAATGGCATAAATGCTATGAAAGCAGAAGCTAGAAGTTGGGTTTGGTGGCCAAAAATAGACCAGGATATTGCTGAGGTAACAAAAAATTGTCATATTTGCTTTAAGAATTATCAGAAACCCCAGGCCCCAGTACTTTCTTGGCCATGCACTGGAAAACCCTGGTCTAGACTTCATGTAGATTATGCGGGACCTATGGATAATAAATATTACCTAGTGGTGGTGGATTCATACACCAAATTTCTGGATGTGCATGTGTGTAATTCCACCACATCATCTGTAACTTGTGAATTACTAAGGAAAACATTTTGTAATTTTGGATTGCCAGACATAATTGTCTCAGACAATGCTCCTTATTTTGTTCTGTGGAAATGGAGGATTTTTTTTAGAAAAAATGGTATTAAACATGTAACACCTGCCCCCTATAATCCTTCTTCAAATGGTCTAGCAGAGAGAGCAGTGAGATCCTTGAAAGAAGGGTTAAAGCGGTTTACGGAAGGTACTATTAATACAAGGCTTTGTAGATTTTTATATAATCAAAGAAAAACTGTTCATTCTACTACTGGTAAATCTCCTTCTGAATTACTGTTTAATAGACACTTTAAAGTGCACATGGAAGCAGTAAAGACAGATCCCAATAAAGAGAAATCGGTAACTAGCTTGGCCAGTCAGTTGGCTCAGGGAGAGGAATTGTTGTTTAATGAGGGGGATGCAGTATATGCAAGGAATTTTGGAAGTGGAAAGCCCTGGGTGGAAGGAAAAATTAGGGAAGTCCTGGGCCGCAGGAACTTCACTGTGCAAGTGCAGAGTTTTGGGAACATTAATTGGAAAAGGCATGCCGATCAGCTCATGCCAAGGTTCACAGGGAATTTTGAAGACCCTTCAGGTGGGGGTGGGGCAACTAGTGATATCCATCCTAATAATGAAGGGGTAGCAGCACCTGCAAGTGACCGTGAGGCAGAGCAAGGGGCAGCAGAGGGTTATGGGGATACAGTCAACCCCATGGACTCTGCAAGGAGTAATTCAGAAGAATGTTTCCCCGAAGTAACAGGTCAGGACTCCCAGTTGAGAAAATCAGGAAGAGTCATACGACCGCCTGATAGACTTAACCTGTAGGGATAGAGTTTATTTAAAAGGGGAGGAATGTTGGGATTGAGTACTACAGATGTTGGAGGTAGCATGTTTGGAGCAGATGCTCTTTTGTTTATGATCTTGTTAACAATATTTCATGTACCTGATATTGTTTTGTTGTTGTTACTGGCGGAGAATAAAACCATGAGGACGAAGATTGTTTCTCTGACCACAACCATACAATACAGGACAGAGTATACAGAGCCGAGAGCACCCCCAAATTAGACATACCTGAGCCACACTTGAAGAGTCTTCTCGAAGCATGTACAAAGGAAGCCCCTTTCATCAGTCCACAAGGAGACATGTATTTACAAATAGACGGAGTAGCAATGGGCTCCCCTTAGGAGTTTTATTTGCTAATTTTTATATGGGAACCATCGAAGACAGGGTCTTCAGTAGCAGACAAAAACCAACTGTATATTGCCGTTATGTAGATGACATATTCGTAACAGTAAAAGACTCAGATGAACTAATTGACCTAAAAAGACATCTAGAGAGAGAGTCAGTACTCCGATTTACACATGAAAATAGTGAAAATAACAGTCTGCCATTCTTGGATGTACTAATAACAAAAACAGGAACCTCTTTAAGCACCAACGTATATACCAAGCCCACCAACATAGGATTATGCCTGAACGGTAGAAGTGAGTGCCCCCAAAGATACAAAGCCAGTGTTCTCAATGCTTATATTCGTCGAGCGCTTACCCACTGCTCTGAATGGAGCAACGTGAGTAGAGAGTTTGAAAGAGTAACTCAGGTATTGGTGAACAACGGATATAGCAACGCGGAAATAAACGCTGCTATAAGAAGACACTTGGACCGTTGGTATAATCCAGAACCTAGAACAGAAACCACAATACCTCCAATAAAATTATATTACAAATCAACCATGCACAGTGAACATATAAAAGAGGAAAGAATAATGAAAGAAATAATCCGTAAAGGAGTAAAAAGCACTACTCCTAACCAAAACATAAACCTGATAATATTCTATAAAACCAAGAAGACTTCCGAACTCCTTATCAAAAACAGCCCGAAGCCGACAGAGAACCCTCTACAGCAGTCAAGCGTTGTATACATGTACACTTGCCCCCACGAAGGATGTAACCTTCAATCTAAGTACATAGGTATGACGTCGACCAAGCTGACGAGGCGTTTGACATGCCATCTTCAATCCGGTGCCCCTAGGAATCACATGAGACAAGCCCATGACATCACCCTAACAAGAGAAATGTTGAACAAAAATACATGCATAATAGACAAACCCAAGATGCAAGAAGATTACAAATTCTTGAAGCAATTCACATAAGAATAGAACAACCTACCATGAACACCCAAATCACGGAACTATTTACTCTACCCACAATGAGAGTAAGGACAAGACCAGAACATAACGATGCCAACACAGAAGACAATGTTCAACATAACAGGCCAATTACACTGGATTAATCTTTGTATGTAGATACCAGCTGCCTCGTATGGGCCAATAGGCCTTCTGCGGTTACCTCTATTCTTATGTTCATATGTGTGACCCCATTATCCCCTTTGTATCCCCTTTGTTTTCACATTTATTGTCTTATCACCTGACCCAGTGCGGGTATAAAATCAATCACATTGTAAAATTCCTTCACTTGAGAATGAACCATGGAGGTTCGAAACGTTGTGCAAATTGTATAAATAAGTGTAATACATTCTATAGTAATTACCTCTTTTCTTCACCCGGAAATTACGAAAATGAGTTTTGGAGAACTCCTATTTCAGCTAAGCCCTGATGCTAAGAAAATAGTTAGAGGGATAGAAGCCCTAAATCAGAAGATAGTAAATACAGAATATGCGGTCATATTCAATGAGACATGTCTAAAAGAAAACCTGCTGCCAGTATACACCAATATATATATATATATATATATATATATATATATATATATATATATATATATATATATATATATATATATATATATATATATATATATATATATATATATGTCGTACCTAGTAGCCAGAACTCACTTTTTGGCCTACTATGCAAGGCCCGATTAGCCTAATAAGCCAAGTTTTCCAGAATGAATATATTTTCTCTAATTTTTTTCTTATGAAATGATAAAGCTACCCATTTCATTATGTATGAGGTCAATTTTTTTTATTGGAGTTAAAATTAATGTAGATATTTGACCAAACCTAACCAACCCTACCTAACCTAACCTAACCTATCTTTATAGGTCAAGTTAGGTTAGGTAGCCGAAGTTAGGTTAGGTAGCCGAAGTTAGGTTAGGTTAGGTAGGTTAGGTAGTCGAAAAATAATTAATTCATGAAAACTTGGCTTATTAGGCAAATCGGGCCTTGCATAGTAGGCTGAGAAGTGCGTTCTGGCTACTAGGTACGACATATATATATATATATATATATATATATATATATATATATATATATATATATATATATATATATATATATATATATATATATATATATATATGTCGTACCTAATAGCCATAACTCACTATTTGGCCTAATATATAAGGCTGTCGTCTCAGTTAATTCAGCAAGGCCACTGTCGTTTCTGGCCGAGTGTACACAAGTTGTCCAAGTATGCACAAATTGTAACTGCCCATTAAGCAAAGAAAGCAGGCACGTGATTGGTCGATCGTCACCTGACCGCGGTAAAGTGAGGTAACGACATAAGGCGGGGTCAGTCATATATATCAGTGTCAATCAGATACCCACACGATGGATACACTCGAATCAGTGCCTTCATGTGCTCCAGCGTCATTATTGACTTGTGGACAAAGAAGTGAAAATGAAAAGAGAGAGTCAGTGCTGACGTGGCGGTTGTTGACATGGGGGGCCTTGCGATTCCTCCTGTTTTGCGAGTGAACTCAGTGGGGCTAGAGTTCTCGTGCAAGGCTGGTTATCCCGCCATTGAATTAGTCATGTGCGACATGCTCAGTGTCCCGGTGGCGGCTGTGTGTGGAGTTGAACTTGTCACGGCCCACCGAGTGATTGTTAAGTTCATGCGGGAGGAGGACTATCGGGACTTCCTCTTGCGGTATGAAGGGCGTTCGATGCAGTTGCCAGATGGCGCCGGCTCTGTTGTGATCTCGGATCGCAGTGATCTGCTACCAGAAATTTTAGCCAAATATCCTCAGTTTGCTAACTGTAGGTAGTAACTGAGTGATTGTAACCTATCCACCGCTGTCCACTCGATGGG
Organism: Procambarus virginalis; assembly: GCA_020271785.1. NCBI lineage: Eukaryota > Metazoa > Arthropoda > Malacostraca > Decapoda > Cambaridae > Procambarus > Procambarus virginalis. The sequence goes on from WNGS01121433.1 coordinate 7,368, forward strand.
AGGCGGTGTGCAGGACAAACATATAAATTTTGACACTAGCTCTCCACATATGTCAGTTGCTTAATTTAGAACCTGTACTTGAGGTCGATCTCGAACCCATTGTTGATGTGACGACTTATATTGAATTTTGTAACTAGCTCATCAAGATTGTAACTTGCTTAGCTAAATGAATTGTGGGGTTCAGTCCCTGAGCCCATTATGTGCCTCTGTAACCCTTTCCACTACCGCCCACAAGATGGGTATGGGGTGCATAATAAATGAACTAAACTAAACTGCCCTGACGTATGTCAGTGTGCACGATGCGCCACTGGAGTTCCCTGAAGATCTTCTTCGGCGCTTCTTCGGGAGGTATGGTGCAGTCATCAGTGTGAGGGTGAACACGCTTTCCTCGGGGAAGTATACTGGGAAGCAGACGAACGTCCGTACCTTAGGCATGCGCCTGCGATCGGATGTCCCATCTTCTGTCCGGCTACTGGGTTACTACATTCGGGTGTACTATGCCCGGCAGCCCCGTACCTGTTTCCAGTGTGGCCAGTTAGGACATCAGCCTGCCGGGTGCTCTGCTGCCCCTTCTGCACCTGTAAACTTGTTTCGAGAGGAGGATTTCCCGCCGCTCCCTCACGGCGTGGATTCCGGAGATGAAGAGGGGCTTGCCCCAGTCGCTGCTGATGCGGCCCCTCCTGCGTCACCTGGCAGTCCTCCTGTTGGTGCGGCTCCTCTTCCGGATGTTCCGATGCCGTCGGCTGTTCTTCCTGCCCCTGTCATGGTCACAGCTGCTCCCGGGGGTCTTCCAGATGGTCTCTGCGTGTCGTCGAAGTCTTCGTCTTCCTCGTCTCCTGCTGCTGCGTCTGGCCCTGCGCCTTCGCCGGGTGTTTTGGCTGAGCTGGGTGCTGGGGACGCTGCGAAGCGTACTGTTGTGTGCGGCCCAGTTTCCCCTGCGGTTGAGGCTACTGACGTCTTGCGACGGGCATCGGTTTGCACGGCTTGTGATGCTCGTGGTTCTGGGTTCGCCTCCGGCTCTGAGGATGTGCGCCCGGTACCCAAGCAGTCCCGGCATTCTTCTACTACTTGGGCTGATGTGGAGGATTTCGACGCCGGTGGGTCTTCGGGCGATGATGTGGTGGATCCGGGTGCTTCATGCTTTGTGTCGATGGTGGTCGCTGACGTCCATATGCCTGCTGATGACGACGATTGTGCTTATGATTCACCTCCTGTTCTTTCTTCTGCAGACGGTTCTCCGCAGTGGGGGGTGGTCACTTCCCCGGACATCGGTGGTGTGGGTGCTGGTGCGGGCCGCGACCTCGTGTTGTTGCTGAAGAAGGATGTTCGGCGTGGGGAGCCCCTGATGGTGTCACGTCCGGTGGTTGCCGCGGAGCCCTATGGGGCTACCAAGGAGGTTACAAGTGCGCTGCCCGGGCCTGTAGGGGTCAGCCCGTCCCGATCGTCTTGGCCTCCGGCGTGGCGTATGATGGGCCGAACAACCTGTTACCACCCTTGAGACTAAATAAGGTTCTTCTCCCAGCAGTGTACATAAAAGATTTAAAATCGGCCTTTATACGATAAGTCTAGGGGTATAAGATAAAGCACTGCATAAAATGGGGAACAATATATTTATGCTAAGGGGGACAAACATAACAATTAAATGGTACGTAAATAAAGCCAGAAATATTTATCAGCATGCAAATTAAAATAAAATCCTTATCGAGCAATGAGCAACTTGAATGAGAGAATACAATATCATCTGACCAGGAAATAAAACTTTGAATGACTAAATATACAAATCAAGGACTTAACTTAATACATGTCTTCCCTCGACCACAGCCACCACGCTACTGCCGGAGTGCTGGCTTCGCCTGGAGGGCGTCCACCAAAATATCAACTAACTATCCACATAACATTGTGGAATTACTAATAATAAATGGTAGTACTAAATATCAAAACATTATTAATCAAAAGAGTACACAATTACATTAATTTATACAATAGCATTTACTGACAAATAAATGGGAGTTATAAATCAAGGTTAAATCATAAACACTCGCTTGACAACACTTTCCCATGCTAGTCACATATCCAACCTGATCAACCCCCACAGAGAAACACATGAGAATTGTAACACGAAAGCCTCATACAATAATATGCAACTCAAGCACACTAATACATGCTATAATATATATCATATAACATACAAAATCTCATATCATACAACTGGATGCTATAATAATTAGAGAATAAGACAATACAGTAATACAATAATTAAGAGTAATGAGAGGATCTTAACAAGATTCGTAACATCCCTCCCGTCCTCTAAGAAAAAATGAAATTAACTGAAGGTTGATTTCATTTTTTGACTGCATGAATTAACACATGAAAAATTTGCACCACATGAAAATACTTAAACTAAATCAAGTACAAAGCAATGAAATTTCACACAGTAAAAAAAAAATACAAAATTACATACATCTTATGAATAAAGAACACTACAGATTATGGCACTGCAACAGGAAAACCTCTGGATAAGGCATCAGCAATAACATTTTGCCTCCCAGGAATATGACGAATTACAATATTGAATTCTTGCAGAATCAAAGACCACTTAGTATTCTCTGGTTTTTACACTTCATAGAGTTGATGAATGTCAATGGATTATGATCTGTATATACTACTACTTCATTTCCTGACAAATATGTCTCAAATTTCTTCACTGCTAGTATTAAACAAAGTGCTTCTTTCTCAACTACAGAGTAATTAATTTGTGTTCTGTCAAACTTACGTGAAAAATAATAAACAGGATGTTCTAACTCATCTGGTCCTACTTGGAACAAAACAGCACCTGCTCCTACATCTGAAGCGTCTATGTGAAGAATAAAAGGTTTATTATACTGTGGACTAGCTAACACAGGTGAAGTAGAGAGAATTCCTTTCAACTTCTGAAAAGAGTTCTGACACTCCTGCGTCCACTTAAATTTTACCTGTTTCCTTAAAAGATTTGTTATGGGTGCAGCAACAATAGAAAAGTTTTTACAATACTGTTATAAAAATAAAGTGGACTTTGCTATGGGGAACTGGTACTATTAAGGGGTAAGGGTAAGTAGACTAGAGGTATCAAGATATGGGAGAAACAAAAGGCCCGGCCCCCAAAGTAAAATATCCACAATAATAAATGCTTGCTACTAAACCTGGTTAGTCTAGGAAATGATTATTGTACTCCACACAGGAACAAAGGATACTCTGTTCAAACTTACTTATTTATTAACCCTTAACACCCCCCCATACACAATCACACCAATAACAATTTAATACTAACTTTACCACACAATCTTACGTTAAAAGCCTTGGTCCACATAAGCAGGATACAAGGTTTACACTGGAAACAAGCTAGGGTAAAGCTCTACTATAACACACTGGAGTCAGCTTAGGGTAGGGGACCACGTGGTACACTGGGACCCCTGTTAGCATAACAGGTACGATAAAACTTAAAATATACTTACTACACCCCAGGTATACTACTCTACACATATAACGATAGGTATGCCAGACATATACAAACTGAGTAATGGAGTACTTAACCAACTAAGTCACAGAAATAAAGAATTAAGAGGAAGGAGGAGAGCGCGTCCGAACAGCACGGTAGTCAGCAGAGAAGAGCGTCTCCCTGCAGCATGCGTGTGGTGCCGGGAAGAGCCCAATTGATCATACAGCTATACACATTAAAACATCTTCCCCTATGCCTCATATTGCTACTTTCCTCATTCTACGGGTAGTTAAACTTATAACAATGTTACTTAATCCACAACAAGTTTAAGAGTCTAAATGCTTTGTGAGCCACACAAATAATCGTACTTCTGACAGGGATGATTACAAACAGCTACATCTCTCTATGCGTGCCCTGCCATATTGTCGTTAATAAGCTCAAATTTTGACCTCTGGTTTCCCACTAAAGAACCCAGAGTCCGTAACACTCCTACCCTTCAGAGAAAAAAAAAATGTGACTACTAGAATAGTAGTCATATTTTTTTTGTA
>WNGS01121435.1:0-14260 GCA_020271785.1 Procambarus virginalis
GTGGCTAGCAGGAACGGATCCAGACTTCAATCATGGGAGACTTCAACCATGGGAAGATAGATTGGGGGAACAGAGACCCCACACGGAGGCCCAGATGGAGAGCTAAGCTGCTGGATGTGGCAACAAGAAACTTTCTAAGTCAACACGTCAAGGCCTGACAAGAATGAGAGGAGGGATGAACCAGCCTTGCTTGATCTGATATTTACCCTAAATGAGTCGGATATAAGGGAAGTTAAGTTGGAAGCCCCCTTGGGAATGAGTGATCATAGTGTATTGAGCTTTGAGTACCTGGTTGAGCTAGGAATTATCACCCCAAAAAAGAACTGGGAACCAAAGGGCTGGCGTACAGAAAGGGAAACTATGAGGAGATGAATAAATTCCTATGGATATACATTGGGACACAGAACTCGGAACCAAGTCCGTACAAGACATGATGGACTATGTCACCCAAAATGTCAGGAGGCTGTAAGCAGGTTTGTCCCAGCCACAGGAAAAACAGAGAAGCAAGGAAGAATCCGTGGTTTAATAGGGAATGTATGAAAGCAAAGGAGCTGAACAAAAGGGCATGGAGGAACTTCCGTAATAACAGAACACCAGAAAGTAGAGAGAGATACCAGAGAACCAGGAACGAGTATGTTAGTGTGAGAAGAGCAGCTGAGAAAAGGTATAAAATGATATAGCTAATAAAGCCAAGACTGAACCAAAGCTACTACACAGTCACATCAGGAGGAAGACAACAGTGAAGGAACAGGTGATTAAACTTAGGGTGGGCGAGGACAGGTACACAGAGAATGACAAAGAGGTGTGTGAAGAACTCAACAAAAGGTTCCAGGAGGTCTTTACAATAGAACAGGGAGATATCACGGCGCTGGGAGAGGTGGCAGCAAACCATGTGACCTTGGATAGGTTCGAAATTACAAGAGATGAGGTCAAAAAAGCACTATTGGAGCTGGATGTGAGAAAAGCTGTTGGGCCGGATGGAATCTCGCCATGGGTATTGAAGAGTGTGCAGGAGCACTTTGCTTACCACTCTCCATAGTGTATAGTAAGTCACTGGAACGGGGGACCTACCAGAAATATGGAAGACTGCTAATGTAGTACCAATATAAAAGGGTGACAGACAAGAGGCACTGAACTACAGGCCAGTGTCCTTAACTTGTATACCATGCAAGGTGATGGAGAAGATTGTGAGAAAAAACCTAGTAACACATCTGAGAGAGAAGAGACTTCGTGACAACCCATCAACATGGGTTCAGGGAGGGTAAATCTTGCCTTACAGGCTTGATAGAATTCTACGATCAGGTGACAAGAATTAAGCAAGAAAGAGAAGGTGGGCGGACTGCATTTTTTTGGACTGTCGGAAAGCCTTTGACACAGTACCCCATAAAAGGTTGATGCATAAGCTGGAGAAACAGGCAGGAGTAACAGGTAGGGCGCTCCAGTGGATAAGGGAGTACCTAAGCAATAGGAAGCAGAGAGTTACAGTGAGGGGTGAGACCTCAGACTGGCGTGAAGTCACCAGTGGAGTCCCACAGGGCTCTGTACTGGACCTATCCTGTTTCTGATATACGTAAATGATCTCCCAGAGGGTATAGACTCATTCCCCTCAATGTTTGCTGACGACGCCAAAATTATGAGAAGGATTAAGACAGAGGAGGACAGCTTGAGACTTCAAGAAGACCTGGACAAGCTGCAGGAATGGTCGAACAAATGGCTGTTAGAGTTTTAACCCAAGCAAATGTAATGTAATGAAGATAGGGGTAGGAAGCAGGAGACCAGATACAAGGTATCATTTGAGAGATGAAATACTTCAAGAGTCAGAGGAGAGAAAGACCTGGGGTTGATATCACGCCAGACCTGTCCCCTGAAGCTCATATCAAGAGGATAACATCAGCAGCATATGCCAGGTTGGCTAACATAAGAACGCCTTTAGAAACTTGTGTAAGGAATCTTTCAGAACATTATATACCACATATGTCAGACCAATCCTGGAGTATGCGGCTCCAGCATGGAGTCCCTATCTAGTCAAGCATAAGACTAAACTGGAAAAGGTTCAAAGGTTTGCCACCAGACTAGTACCCGAGCTGAGAGGTATGAGCTACGAGGAGCGACTGCAGGAATTAAACCTCACTTCGTTGGAAGACAGAAGAATTAGGGGGACATGATCACCACATTCAAGATTCTCAGGGGAATCGACAGGTTTGATAAAGACAGGCTGTTTAACACAGGGGCACACGCACTAGGGGACACAGGTGGAAACTGAGTGCCCAAATGAGCCACAGAGATAGAAAGAACTTTTTTAGTGTCAGTGGTTGACAAATGAATGCATTAGGAAGCGATGTGGTGGAGGCTGACTCCATACACAGTTTCAAGTGTAGATATGATAGAGCCCATTAGGCTCAGGAAACTGTACACCTGTTTATTGACGGTTGAGAGGCAGGACCAAAGAGCCAGAGCTCAACCCCCCAAGCACAACTAGGTGAGTACAACTAGGTTAGTACACACACCTGTAACTACCCCACAGGAGATGAGCCTACCCAAGCAGCAATGTCCATGGAACAACTTCCTGCACTAGTGGGAAGGTTGGGTGAAATTGGACAAAGAAAAGTGAGCTTCAATGTAATGTACTCAAACATCGATGGGATTACCAAAAAGCAAGTGAACTGGCAGAATGGGTGCAGGGAAAAAACAAATGTAATAGGACTCACAGAAATAAATTGTCAGGAGACATATCAAATGCTGTGTTTCCAAAGGACTTTTATATAGTAAAGAAAGAGAGAGAGACGGGAGAGGGGGAGGAGGAGTGGCTCTGCTGATAAGGAAGAACTGGAGCCTTGAAGAGATGGAAATTCCGGGCTTCGACGGATTCAGAGATTACATAACAGGAACTATGACAATGGGTGGACCTAAGATAATAGTAGCAGTTATTTACAAACATCCATTAAATGACAGAAGACCTAGACAGGAGTTCGACAGAAACAACATGGCTACCTTTAACATAATAGAGAGAGCAGCTTCAGTTGCTTACAGGAATGGATCCAGTCTCTTAATCATGAGCGATTTCAACCATGGAAAGATATATTGGGAGAATGGGGACCCCACATGGAGGTGAAGACACATGGAGATCTGAACTTTTGGAAGTGAGTACAAGGAAGTTTCTGAGCCAACATGTCAAGGGGCCCACAAGAATGAGAGGAAATGACAAACCAGCTAGACTCGACCTGATTTTCACCTTAAATGGATCAGAAATAAGGGAAGTCATATATGAAGCCCTCATAGGAACAAGTGACCACAGGGTAGCTGTAGCTGTAGTTGATGAAAATGCAGAGACGATCGCGGTGAAAATCATAGCTGTGGCAAGGGTGTTGGCAGCGTTCCATGACAGATGGCACGAGGTGATTCACAGCAAGCAACAGCAGGAGTGAAGGTCCAGTGAGAATCCATGTTGTAGTCAATCGTGGCTGGGTATCGTCGAAACTCTCCGGGGTCACCAATGTAATGTACGGTTATGTTATGTTGTTGGGTTGATTAGATATAGACAAAAATACAAGTCACAGCTTCGTATCATCCTTTGCAGACGACACAAAAATCAGTAAGAAAATTACCTCGGCTGAAGACATTGAAAAACTTCAAGCTGATATTAATAAAGTTTTCGACTGGGCATCAGAAAATAACATGATGTTTAACAGTGACAAATTCCAGGTACTCAGGTACGGTAAAAATGAGGACCTTAAACATAATACAGGGTACAAAACACAATCAAATGTGCCCATAGTAGGAAAACAACATGTAAAGGATTTGGGAATAATGATGTCTGACGACCTAACGTTTAGGGAGCATAACCAAGCAAATATTGCGACAGCCAGAAAAATGATAGGATGGATTACGAGAACTTTCAAATCCAGGGATCCCATCACAATGCTTGTACTCTTCAAGTCACTTGTGCTGTCCCGTCTTGAGTACTGTTCAGTACTCACTTCCCCCTTCAGAGCAGGAGAGATTGCTGAAATAGAGGGAATACAGAGAACATATACGGCACGCATAGACGCGATAAAGCACCTAAATTATTGGGATCGTCTCAAAGCTCTCCAAATGTACTCACTAGAAAGAAGACGAGAGAGATATCAAATAATATACACCTGGAAGATACTGGAGGGCCAGGTCCCAAATCTACACAGTAAAATAACAACGTACTGGAGTGAACGATATGGAAGAAAATGCAGAATAGAACCAGTGAAGAGCAGGGTGCCATAGGCACAATCAGAGAACACTGTATAAACATCAGAGGTCCGCGGTTGTTCAACGTCCTCCCAGCAAGCATAAGAAATATTGCCGGAACAACCGTGGACATCTTCAAGAGGAAACTAGATTTATTCCTCCAAGGAGTTCCGGACCAGCCGGGCTGTGGTGGGTATGTGGGCCTGCGGGCCGCTCCAAGCAACAGCCTAGTGGACCAAACTCTCACAAGTCAAGCCTGGCCTCGGGCCGGGCTTGGGGAGTAGAAGAACTCCCAGAACCACATCAACCAGGTATCAACCAGATACACTGTGTTTAGTGAGTTTCATATTTATTTAGTAGTCCTGGATACAGCAGTGTCGTAGACGTTAAGATGAAGCCTGGAGCAGAGCAGAGAGCTGAGTGAGGCCGGAGTCGAGGAGCTCTATGTGGGAGAGCGTGACCGCTCAATTGGGAAGCGTGAGTGTCTGAACTCGGGGAGCGAGAGCGTGGCGGCTCGATGCGGTCGTAGTCTGCTGTCTGCTCTGTGTCGAAGCTGTAACGCGTTGGGTCGATTAGAACTGCCTACGCCGAGTACTACATTCTTGACTGGAGATTGTACTGGTTTGCTATTCTCAAATCGCTGGCTTAAATACGGAGACTACACCTCACAGTAAGATAGGAGGGTGCAAAAACCGTTACCTGTAAATAGGGATAGGATTATTAAGATATTAAGATAAGTTATGCCATTAAGATAATGAGATAATGGAGCGAGTATAAGGATTACTCGCTACAGTTTAATAGGGCATGTATGGAAGCAAAGGAACTGAACAAAAGGGCGTGGAGAAACTTCCGAAATAACAGAACACCAGAAAGCAGAGAGAGATACCAGAGAACCAGGAATAAGTATGTTAGTGTGAAAAGAGAAGCAGAACAATTTATGAAATGATATAGCAAGCAAAGTCAAGATCGAATTACAGCTACTCCACAGTCACATCAGGAGGAAAACAACAGTGAAAGAACAGGCTGTGGGAAATTTTACCCACTATATCTATATTATCATCTAAGAAATGTATTATCTGTATCATATCTATATCATATCTAATCAAACAAAAATCTTATCAAAATCATATCAGAATCACAATAGATTCATTATACATCTTGATCCTAGATGATAATGCCACTAGGATCACGTACACTATAGGGCCTATAGGTACCTACGTGACTTTGTGCATGATCTCTCAAGGATCCAGAAGCTTCTAGAAGGATTTTTAATAAAAAACTATTGGAACATTAATCAATTTCCGGTAGGGATTATAAATCAAATCCTTAATAAGAATCAGTGGTACTATCAAGTACTACTTATAATCTTTAAATCCTATATCTAATTATATTATAATCACATCTTATCTCAATCATAAAGTCTAGACAGTAAAAATAATCAATCAATATAAGAAGGCTACCGTGCTCTAGGAGCAGGGAGGGGGGGGGGGAGGGCGATGGCTTTGAGAGAAGCGCTCACGACAACCACGGCACTTCGCGTTTGTTGACAAACACAGTGAACAACAGTGACGGATCCTTAGCGAACATTATTAAGCTCCGGACACCTTATCTAATTATCTTTATCACCAGTGAACACTCTCTAGAACTGGGGGAGTACTGGACTATATCTACAAGGAAAATCCTAGAACATTTATATGAAATATGAGTGAATAGTGGAGCACACAGTGACTGTATCCACCTCCACCGTCATCTTTCTGCAACTGCAATTAAAGAAAAATCAGTAGCAAAGCTACTAGATCATCATACAGCAAAGCTGTGATACAAATATCGTGTCTAACTCAACAAGAGAGAGTTATTCAGTCTGGCATACTGTCAGACAGGCACCCAGCTGGCAGAGAAGTATATTAAAGGTTATTTTAGTATATTAATTGGCCAATTATATGCTTGTGTGACTTTAATATATTAAATAAGTCTGTCTGTCGGTTATAAAGCGAGGCAACGCCTCATATTTCAGTAAGTTTGTTAATATTGTAGTGTAGCAGTTGAATCTTTATCCAAGCACTAAACCTCATAAGTGTCATTGTGTAAGAAGAATTCAGTCACGATAAATAAACAAGACATCATAAGTGTCCATGGTGTTGGAAAAGATTCAGTCAGGCTGACTGTACCTCTTCATATAAATTGAATATAAATACATTGCAGATATACTTGAATATATAAATTAAGTTAACAATGCTTGCTTAGTTATTTTTTAAGTTATCAATAAGTTCATTAGTTGAATAAATTTCTTGTACTTAGTTAACAGTACTTAGACTACATTTAAGGTCATTTATCATACTTATACATTTTAAATTGTAGTTTATAGTATTGGCTGTTGATAGTTATGGTGCTAGGCTAGACTATGTACAAGTTTAAATATCTGATTTAAACAGAGCCAGTGTTCAGTCATATAACTGAATTTATTAAATCTTATCCTTGTATAAAATACAAGCTGATGTGAGATACCTGTCGGCAGGTGGACTGTGGATCTTCAATCAACATATCAACTAATTCATTCACCCCACCTGCCCTTACAGCCCACAATCTGTCATTAGGAAAGAGGAGCTAGGATTTACGACCCTAGCTAGATTTTAGTTGAATTAATTTGCAGACAGTAATTTTTAATTTAGTTCAGTACAAGTACCTGGTAGTCTCCTCTCATATCAATCCTGGCAGGTTTTTCCCACAGAGGCAATGAAACTTAGAACAGGCAAGGACAGGTATAGAGAGAATGAGAAAGAGGTGTGTGAAGAACTCAACAAGAGGTTCCAGGAAGTCTTCACAATAGGACAAGGTGAAGTCACTGCACTAGGAGAGGGGGGGGGGCAGTAAACCAGGCGACCTTGGAAGGGTTCGAAATTACGAGATGAGGTCAAGAGACACCTGTTGGATCTGAATGTGATAAAGGCTGTTGTTCCAGACGGGATCTCACCATGAGTATTGATATAGTGTGCAGAGGCACTGTGCTTGCCACTCTCCATAGTGTATAGTAGGTCACTGGAGACAGGAGACCTACCAAAAATATGGAAGATGGCTAATGTGGTCCCAATATGCAAAAAAAGGGTGTCAGGCAAGAGGCACTGAACTACAGGCCAGTGTCCTTGACTTGTATACCATGCAAGGTGATGGAAAAGAGCGTGAGAAAAAACCTAGTAGTAACACATATGGAGAGAAGGAACTTCGTGACAAATCGCCAACATGGATTCAGGGAGGGTAAATCTTGCCTGACTAGCTAATAGAATTCTACGACCAGGTGACAAAGATTAAGCAAGAAAGAGAAGGTTGGGCAGACTGCATTTTCTTGGATTGTCGGAAAGCTTTTGACACAGTACTGCATAAGAGGCTGGTACATAAGCTGCAGAGACAGGCAGGTGTAGCTGGTAAGGTGCTCCAGTGGATAAGAGAATACCTAAGCAATAGGAAGCAGAGAGTTACGGTGAGGAGTGAGACCTCAGATTGGCATGAATTAGTCACCAGTGGAGTCCCATAGAGCTCTGTACTTGGGCCTATCTTGTTTCTGAAATATGTAAATGATCTCCAGGAGGGTATAGATTCATTTCTCTCAATGTTTGCTGACGATGCCAAAATTATGAGAAGGATTAAGACAGAGGAGGACTGCTTGAGGCTTCAAGAAGACCTAGACAAGCTGAAGGAATGGTCGAACAAATGGTTGTTAGAGTTTAACCCAACCAAATGTAATGTAATGAAGATAGGTGTAGGGAGCAGGAGGCCAGATACTAGGTATCATCTGGGAGATGAAATTCTACAAGAGTCGGAGAGAGAAAAAGACTTGGGGGTTGTCATCACGCCAGACCTTTCCCCTGCAGCCCACATCAAGAGGATAACATCAGTGGCATATGCCAGGCTGGCCAACATAAGAACGGCATTCAGAAACTTGTGTAAGGAATCAGTCAGAACTTTGTATGCCTCATATGTCAGGCCAATCCTGGAGTATGCAGCATCAGCATGGAGTCCATATCTAGTCAAGGATAGGACCAAACTGAAAAAGGTTCAAAGGTTTGCCACCAGACTAGTTCCTGAGCTGAGAGGTATGAGCTACGAGGAGAGGCTACGGGAATTAAACCTCACTTCGCTGGAAGACAGAAAAGTTAGGGGGGGACATGCTCACCACATTCAAGATTCTCAAGGGAATTGATAGGTTAGATAAAGACAGACTATTCAACACAAGAGGGCACACGCACTAGGGGACACAGGTGGAAACTGAGTGCCTAAATGAGCCACAGAGATATCAGAAAGAACTTTTTTAGTGTCAGAGTGGTTGACAAATGGAATGCATTAGGAAGTGATGTGGTGGAGGCTGACTCCATACACAGTTTCAAGTGTAGATATGATAGAGCCGAATAGGCTCAGGAACCTGTATACCTGTTGATTGACGGTTGAGAGGCGGGACCAAAGAGCCAGAGCTCAACCCCCGCAAGCACAATTAGGTGAGTACACACAGTATGTCTGGAATTTGCAAGGTAAGGTATTTGGAAATTTATGTTACTTTCCATGGCAGCGGCGTGCCAGTGGACTTTGACAGCCTCACGGAGAAGTGTCAAGAGCATGTGTTGAAAAACAAAGCGAGAGTGCACTGGATGTTGCTAATGAGCACTCAGGAGTTACCTGAGGTGCATGACACCAGCTTTCACAGTGTATGAAGTAAGTGGAAGCGACAATGGGGATGGGGATTTCCAGTGGATGACATCGATACCTCTATGTATCTTCGAGTTCTTTGGGCTGTTAGTCCAGAATTCATAGTTGAAGAGTTTAAGAATATTGATTTTATTGGTCTCAAGCTTTGTTTCCACTGAGTTTTTAGTAAGTTTGCCGTAGCAAAGCACGTGGTTCATATTATTATAATAATATATACAGTGAGAAAATTCGCCCAAAGAATGTGTTATGTTTACCATATTTTTCTGGGTTTGAAAATATTGTTAAGGCCTTGAAACTTTTGTATATACATGTATTGTTTAATTACGAAAATACTGTTGGAAAACTATTAGAATCAGCCCTTGTAGTGATAATTGTGTCATTTATAAAATACCTTGTTAAGACTGTAATAGGTTCTATGTTGGGCAAACATCTAAAGATTTGAAATGTATAATTTCGCAACATAAATTCTCTGTAAGACATGGCCAATTGTCTAATGCTTTGTTTGTTCATTTGTCAGAAAATTCTCACCAAATTGATTGGGAGATGGCTTCTTCAATAACGAATTGTAGAAGCACTTGAGTCAGCTTTAAACAGACTACAAAATCATGTAATTTGAAAATTAGCAGTGGTTTGTATAATTTTAAGCCAAGGTATTAACCAGTTAGAGGGTGATTTTGAGTAGGATCATTGATACACATTTGTCTCATTACTACCCTGTTAATATTAGGGAAGATAGAGTCAAATACACACTCACAGAAAACTGACTTATTGTGGGAAGATGATAGATGATGTCATCGCACATTACGCTCGATGTGAGGCGGCCTTCTAATCTCTATGACCCAAATTTCAAGGGCTAGAAGGCGAGCAATCACTTGCTGAGGTAACGAAAAACGGGTTAGGTGGGAAGCGACCATTTAATCCCCTGAGCGAAATGGCAGGACCTATTAGGGAACCTTTTAATTCCCATTTTGAAATATTGTATATGATGGGAGGAAGCAGTCAATAAATGATATGAAAAATAGAAAACTCCCCTATACCAAGTTGGGGCCTTGGGGGGAAATAAATGAAAACACCCCTGTGAGAGGTTGGGGCCCGTGGGGAAAATGAAAACACCCCGGTGACCGGTTGGGGCCCCCCTCGCTGTTGTAACTAAAAACACTTAAGACAGGTTGGGGCCCCTCGCTGTTGTAACTAAAAACACTCGTGATAGGTTGGGGGCCCTTGAAAAAAGCAAAACGGCCCTAACCTGTCACACTTTCTGCTAATTACTCTAGGTCCTTCATTTTGGAAGGTAGTCTTGTGTTGTTGGGTGTCTATACGGAGCAAACACCCTGCTGTACGGAGGCTGCTGTGGCCAATCTATGAAGGGAATTACAGCCATTAGTATAGTATTAACCTTAGTTTCTTGGAAACAGAATGAGGAGCAAGAGGGACTTGAAAGTAGAAAATCCTATAGTCCTCTCTGTTTGTGTTAACATCGGCTGTAGGCTGTGACGTCACAAGGGCCACGTGGCTAAGTAAAAAGAGCCTACTGGGGAAGGCACCTGGTGGCCTCAAAGAAGCTGTCATTTTGAGAAACAAGGGAAGATTGTTGAGGGGAGCCCGCCAGCAGGCTTGCCGCACTTGTACCAGTATTTGAAGGCTTATCGACTCTTATATATATATATATATATATTAGAAGAAAATACTCGGCTTTCGATCACGCAGTGTGCAACTGGACTGCCTAAATTATCTGTGATTATCGGCCTTAGAACTAGCGATCCGTCAACATATCACTCAGTGAGATGCTTAGTAGGAATCTAAGACTCATTTCCCAGTGATCTAAGTAAAATTTGTGTGAATAACGTAGAATTACGAACAGATGTGGACTTAAAATATTTTCCATCCACCGCGCTTGTCTACGTCATGTGTTTCACAACACTCTCACCAGTCATCCCTCCAAGGGTGGGTTCGTGACTCCTAGTCTACACCTGCAGTGTGGCTCAGCTCGCCTCCTCATGCTATTCTCTTGCAGTGAGTGAGTATTGCCTCTGAGACCTTGAGGCTATGCCATGCGGAGCACCCCAGGGTTCTGTTGCCACGCTATATGCACCCACATGGGTTCCTGTGAAAAGCATCTACCACATGCAGTCGGTATTGGGTTTGAGATTTATTGTATGTGAGAAGTTTGGTTGAATGTAAGTCGGTTTATCAAAGTGAGTAGTCCGTAATTAATTACTGTATCATTATTAGAAGTGCAAAGTGCGTGTGTTGATTCAAGTCAACCTAATGGCCAGTCATTCTCATTAACCTGTAATGAGAGAGTTACGCAGGATGAGGACAGCACATCAGGTTATCTTGAGGTTATTTGAGAGGATTTCGGGCATCAGAGATGCAATTACAGAAGATCTGTGTAACCACTGTAGATTGGCCGGAGTTGTGTATGGTGTCACGTAATTTCCCTGCATAGCCGTGGAAAGCTGCCTCTTCCTGCCTTCAACACCTTCATGCTACAGTACACCTCTACGACAGCCTGACAGCCACCCCAGACATACGTCTGGAAACCTCTACCTGAGTCGCCTTACCACCCAGGTGTAGCAGCTGGTTCCCTGTTCAGCACCCGCAAATTTGTTATTTCGCCGTCTCCTTATCAACCTCGCCTTACCTCCAAACGTGACAACACCAGCAGGCGTATATAGGTGCCTGACGGTGCCCTGGAACAGGCAGACTACTACTGCTGCCCCTGGGGTCTACATCTCGCCTTCATCACTCGCTGTGATCCTGCTACGATGAGTGACAGTGGACGTGTGTACGTATTAGATTAAGTCACCCTTTTGTTTTACAACTGAAGTAAATGTATTTTCATATCTTGTGCTTCGGCAAGTACTGTTAAGAATTATTTTGTTATGAGTTATAACAACAAAATGTAGAGATAAGTTTATAGTAAAATATTTAATGTTTATTTTTTATTTACTCTGTCTTACTTACTTTTTGTTAATGTACATAAGGGCATTTCCAGCTGCCTCATTATTTGCTGCGCTACCACACTATAATGTCACAATGGTTACACTTTTCACACATTTATTCATAGTACTGTGATTTATTAATGTGTGTGCATTGTAATTGTGCGGTTCAATCCATTCCGTCACTGTGTATAACATTTCTGTGTAATTCTTTTTTCTTTCTCGTTCCAGGAGAAAACCAGTTTATGAAGTGTATTGTGTAGGGCGTAACTCGGTGATAACTCACTTAGATTGTACCTGTGATTACGGGTCTGTGTTATTACTTTGTATTATAAATTTACTGTGTTGTAATCAAGTTGTATGTGTATTTAAGCACCAGAGGTGGAGTGCTAATTGCTACTATGTTTTGAGCGGTCTGCACGACCCATTTTCGTTTAAATTGTGAGTAGTGATTGGACAATCAGTGAGCATAATTAACGTAATTAATTACCTTCATTAGTGATGGTTAATGTGATTAACAACGTGTTGACTACTTTCTGTGTGGTCAAGCTGTCTGAGTGATAAGCTAAGTGTTAACGTGATTCATTTTGAGTCATTTAACTGTCCGCATGACAGTAATGAGTGAAATATACTCACTGATTGTTTAATTACCGGGTGTTATGGTAGTTACCCTTGAGAAGCAGTGTTGGGTTGCTCGACTGTCTGTGTTGGCAGATCGTAAGTAACGTAAATTATCTGCCCGTGGTTTACTATCCTGGAGATAGTAATTAATGTAAATAATTACCAAAATTATTATCCTAATTAACGTAGCTGTATAAATTGTCATTTTGATTGAAATTTTTCAATTAAGTCATTTGTCCTTGTCATAGTACTGTGACATAATTATAGTTTGATTGATGACCTTGCAACGTGTTATTGTAGTAGAATAGATCACAGAAGACTATCACTGTGACAGGTCTGTCTGTTGTCTTTATTGTTATTTTTAATCGTTTTGTTGCAGTCGCTAGGAACTGCTACTTCGCATCTGAGTGGACGCCCGTGTGACAGTTAATTCATTTTGAGGAGCCTCAAGCAGTCTGAACTGGAGGTGGACTACACTGGCTGACTGCATAGTATTGCATTGTGCCACTGTGTATTTTAATGAAAATTATCGTGCCTTGTATTAGCATTAATTTATTAAATAAATGGTAATTGTTACCAACTGATAAGTGTCGTTTCCATCAACACCTTGGATTATTTCTACCCCCTTACAGTGAAACTGACATTTTAATTGTAGCGGTACTTTGCGATTCCTGGTCTGCTGGATTCGAACTAATTTTAAAGCCACACACAACAAATATAAGTTTTGGTGTGTGATCACATTGAGTTACTTTTATCCACAACCTAATGGATAAGAGTACCAAGGATTTGGAGTCTGCCGACTACTATTGCCATTTATTGCAGTCTTAAAGTAAAATTCCACAGCTAGCATTTAATGCTGATTGTGCAGTCCTTCTGGCTGAGGACACTTGTATGAGTGCCATAACCAAGGACCTCTGCTGGCTACAGTGGGTAAGGACGTATCGCCTGACCTCTCTGGTTATTGCCGTCAGTCTTTACCTGGTGCTGGCTGTGTGAGGGAGGGCGCTGTTTTTCGTGTCGGAGACATGGGGACCCACCTACCCCCTGTTTGCCGGACTAAAACTATTGGACTTGAATTTTCTGACTGGGCGTCATACCCTGCCCTTGAGATTGTGTTACTGGATATGCTATGAGTTCGTGTGGCCGACGTGTATGGGCTCCAGTTGTTAACAACTCACAGGGTTCTCGTCATGAAGTTTCACTCCGCAGCAGTTTACATGGACTTCGTGGCAAGCTATGACGAGCGGACATTTACACTCCCTGGAGACGGTGGTACCATCACTGTTTCGGACCGCTGTGGCGCTGATGACATATGTGGCTCTGCATAGTGTGCCTTTCGAGTTTCCCTCCGAATGAACTCCGTCTCTTCTGGCGTGGCGTGGAGTCTCCTGTAGTACGCGGACTCTCGCCTTGAGACTCAAATCCCCACTTCCCCCACAGTTATCTTGCTTGGGTTCACTCTGCCGGCATTCTATGCAAGGGCAGCCACTCTCCTGTTTTCGTTGTGGACTTGAGGGCACCTAGCAGCCGCTTGCACTGGGGTCGTGACTGCGCCTGTTAATCTGTTTCATGAAAGGATTTCCCCGGTTGGCGCAGGACCTGTCGCCTCGTGATGGAGTGGGTGGGGGACCCGGTGGGGATCTGAGTTCCTCGGCGTGTGTGGATGGTGTGTACACAAACTAGGTGGTGTGTGTGCGGCTCCGCAAGCCAAGTCTGTCTCTTCGCTTCCGATGGCTTTGCTCCTGTTTCGCGCTCTGTGCCTCTGTCGCCTTCGACGTCCCTGC